>BCLG01000704.1:53255-131652 GCA_001602295.1 Zoysia matrella | reverse complement strand
GCTTTAAAAGTTCTAAAGAGATTAGCTAAATCTGTAACCAAATTTCATGTAACTAAAACAATATATATTTAGAATATATATGTGTAATAATATATTATGTAATAAAAATACAATTATATAGAAAAAAAATAATATATGTAGTTGTTGTTGCCATACCTGTATCATTAAGCTAGATTCGCCAATGGTACTGATGAGGAACTGTGAGTTGAACCAATATAGGATTGAAGCATCAGGAAAATCAAACATTGATAAGCTTAACAGAAGTTAGTTCATTTTAAAAGTTTTGGGCTGACCCACTGACCCAAAAAACATAAAACTTGCATCCCAAGCTTTACTAATGCTAGTCTGGGCTAAGGTGCATAAAAGTAGAACAATTGGACTCCAGAAATTTTATGGCTCCATAATTGTTATACGGCGAGTGGCAGTCATTTTTTTACAGGCAGCTATCTCTGCTTCTTCTTCAGAGGGACAAATAACTGAATAAAGAAATATTGTGAATAGTCATTTGTTGCCCTCATTCATATAGTCATCTTTTGTATTTAATAAGTGCTACCACTGATGTCCTGTACATGTTAGTATCGTTATATACCCAAACCAAAGGCAAATTGGACCCTTCTCAATCAGAATATGAAAACGACAAGAAAAACTACGACATGAAAGGACTACAATTACTGATAAGTGAGGAATCACAAGTTGGAAGCAATAGCAGCAGCATCAGATAAGATGAATGTGTCAACCAAAATAGGATTCGAAAGCATCAGGAAAATCAAACATTGATATGCTTAACAGGAGTGCACCTGGGTCATGCTTCTCACGGACACCATTATATTCTTGTGTATGCTCTTCAAGGCGTGCTACGCGCGCGCGAAAGAGCCCAGTTGTTAGCTGTAGTGCTTCCGTGGACGTGGGGCAGAAAACCAAATAACTCACTGAGTTTGGATGTAATTACTGACAATTAACATCCATGCACCACTCGAGTCCTGTGTCCCTTTCAAACCTTTCAATCATTTACTTCGAAACAATGAGTGTGAACACGACGGAGAGGGCGTCGACTCTTACAACAATGACTTGGTGATGCCTCGATCGTTTCTCTTGAGATCATGTCGTCCACCTTATCCTTTTTCTTTGCTTGGCACTCTCCATCAACCCCCACCCTCTTCGGCAGCACTGCTCTCCCACCATGGCAGGGACGACGTTGGCAGCTGCCTTGCCTAGCTCCCCTGCAGCATGAATGGTAGAGCAGCTCCACAACCCACCGCACCGAGATACTCATGATCTTCTTCACCTTCGTTTGTGATAAAAATTGTAGATGTACGTGCCATATCGAACAATGGATCTGATTCGTATGAAATTAGTACTAGCTATTTATTTGATGGTCGATCCATTCTTATAGCTGCTGTGCACATCAATTTTTCTCGCTTCCCTTGGTTTCAAAAGTTTAGGGATCCTCATTGTATGCATGCGACGAAAATTGCTCCTGAATTTTTGCTGTTGTGCATGTATTATCTCCGTTCCAAAATATAAACATTTTTAGGTTTGAAAAGTCAAATTCTTTTAACTCCTACTAATAATATTTATAAAATTACATAATTTCTAATATAAAAATATACTTTTTATGAAAGCTTATTTTACGATGAATCTAAAAAAAATATTTTTTATATGACAAAATATTATTAACTATAAATACATTATTAGTGATCAAAGTGATAAAAGTTTGACTTTGATAAAACTTAAAAATGCTTAAAAAAGTTTGGTATACCTTCTTAGAAAATAGCTTCTTTAGAAAAAAAACTTCTCCGAAAAATAGCTTTTTCTAAATGGATTATCTACAAGAAGCACTTTTCAAACCGTTTGGCAAAACGGCTTCTATTGTGATCTCAATGGTATAAATGAGTGGAGAATCTATGAGAAGCAATATTTTTAGTGCTTTTTGCTTCTAATACAAATTAGAGAAGTGTTTCTTGAGTAGAGAATGTAGAAAACACTTCTGTTTAGAATCGTTTGTAGAATCCAGAGCAGAATTACCTTAAGAATCCATAACAAACGGACCCTAAGGAGTAATTGAGATTTGACAGAAACCTGTCCGAGGGAGCTGTACCACATTGTTTAGCACATACTAGCTCAACTGGAGACGTGTTTAACATCTAGCACATTTTCTGTGCACTTCACTTTCACGTGAAAGACTTAGAATTCACTTGAGAATATTGAAAACTGAGAAGTGAAACCTAAATAAAATAGCAGTGGGGAAAGGTATGATACTTGCCAGATCACTATCTTTTTAGATAATGAAAAATAAAGATCCCGCCTTTTGCAATGTTTTGCATACGGACTGAGTGTCAGATTATTTATATATACAACTAAAAATGAACTGCCACTTTGAGGTCTAGCCTCCAGTCCCAAGCGTGCTAAGCGTAGTTGTGTACTATTTGTTTTCCTATCATTTTCTCTCTTCACTAATTTCCATAAGAATCGGAGGCATTGGTAGTGATAATAACAGGAACAGGTACTGTCAAAGCACGTAGCTCCATAGTTGTGGCCGACTAATGCTACACTCAAGGCTGATTCTTCAGTAACATTGGCATAGTTTTGCTGATCATGCTGCATCGTCCACAGATCTTCTACTGCTTCTATGTCATTTGCAGGCTATGCATACAGAACCCATTAGACCAATGAAAGTCAGTTGGGATCCCCATCCACGTTTATTAGTAGTACAATGGTTACCGAAATTGCTACAGAGGGAAATAGGTCAAGACTGCTAGCTTATGCTTAATTAGTAGTACAATGGTTACTGAAATCCATGATTTGCCTCCTGGTACAAGAGGTATTGATTGTATATCACTATATCCCTGTATTATTTGCTTGAAAGTACATAAATTCTTAACATGGCAGTGTTTGAACATAGGAACAGTATGTGAATTTTGTACGTGACAAATCAACCATGGATATTGTTGCGTGTGACAGTACCAAAGATGATTAGCTTGAGGCGAGTGGTCGAGAGATCACACCTGGAGGCTACTATCCTGGCAAAAACGCACAGAGACATTTACGTTGAGTGGCTGCATATGTTTTATCTGGACTACACTTGGAGTCTTGGACATTCTAATCCGCCCAAGTCAACCCCATAGTCTGACTAGTTGTTCATGCACTTCAAGATCTGCATTATATACCGTTGCCTTCATTCATTAGCATTTATATAATATACAGGAGTACATCTCAATTCCTCTCTTTATATACCCCAATGGCAAATTGACTGTTCTCCCCAAAGTATTTGGATGTCTCCGATAGCTATTACAATTCTCCTCAAACTTAAGAAACATATAGTACCTGAAAAACTACATTGTGAAAAGCAAGATAAAGATTATATTACCCGTGCATGGCAGCAGCAGCATCGATCAATTGTAGTGACAGATGATGTGCCAGAATAAATTGGATTTAGAAGCATCAGGAATTGGATTTAGAAGCATCAAGAAACTAAGCATTCCATCGTCGTGACGTCCTCTAACTGCACGCATGGTATCCACGGCTCATGCATGCCTTGGGCAAATTCACTACAACACCTACACCCGTACAGCAACCAAAGCTTTCCATTGGAAAATGCATCCGCTGCAGCTCGTTCCATTCCGAATAAGCCCACACCGTCCGCACCTATTCTCCTATAAAATCGAAAAGGCTACACAGCCACCATCCTCTGCCCAAGGCCACCTGCCTCAATCCCTAACCGCGCCGCCGGTGTCTCCATGACCTGCTAGCTGCGCCACTGCCCCCAGCCACGACCTTTCCCCCTCCCCCGGCCTCCATCCAACAATTTGCTGGATGTTGGGGCACTCAGGCTGAATTTGTGGCGGCATCGCGCCGCCGTTGGGCTCACAGCTCTGCAGTTTCCCGCTGGTTCCGGTGGCCGGAACATTTGCCGAGGGTGCCTAGACGTCGCTGCGGCTAGATTTGGCCTGGGCGATGCCGACCAGCCATTTGTATTCCCAGCCACAGATCTACAACTGCATCGCCATGGCTCGGCAACGTGTACAAGGGGCGATGTTGAGATCCATGGAGGTGCAGTGGCCACGGCGACATCCAAGCAGGCGGCACACGGCAAAGAGGGGATCTGCGAGTGGTGCATGGTAAAGGTCGCAGACATGGTTTGAGCTCTCATCCTCGACTCGTCCTGAACCGTTTTCCTCTGTTCCCTTGGATGTGAGTTTGGTTCTCCTTTGTTAATTCATTATTCAATTTCTCAGGACTCATGGCTGCTGTTGCTGCTCTGTTCAGTTCGTAGTGAAATGCTGGACTACTCTACCTTGGTCCAGCAAATCTAGGATTTCAATCTTTCTGATCAATCAGCAGGTTTAACAAATTTGGGAGGTAGGATTCTTTGTTTGAGTATCGTACTATGCCTAGTATTTCCATCTGTATAGGAATAGTGCTACATCAGAGGCATTAATTCTTTAGGTATGGTAGTCTGAGATGGGAAGCACAAATTAACTTACCTGGTAGTTTCATAAAAATACTTGACTGTAAAATTTCTCTAGGCAAAAGAGTTACATTCTGGGGGTTTCTTCACATCGAACATCTAATGACTAAAAATAAGTCAAGGTAAAATAGTTCAGTGATGCATCACTGGAAAACCAAGCAGGCGATGCAAAATCAGGATAATTCTTAATCCTGATATATTGCACTGCTTAGTCTGTTTACAAAATAGTTACATTCTGGGTTTGTACTTGTTTTTTAGGAGTTAGCATTGTTTAAGGACACCGGCATATTTTTCTAGACAGTGTAAGCTTCTAAACATATCCTGACATTTATCAAAAGGAAAAAACTACTCTGTGTGTGTGTCATCTCCATATAAGTTCCTTGGGATAAAGATGATCCTCATGGCTAGATTTCATAACCTGAACTTTTGTTATTTTTCTGAATCTGAAGCTATTCAAATACATGTCACAGATTGAGAACCTCACGTGTAAAACTTCAGCTTGTTGGATTGCTATCTTCTTACAGGTAAGGTGGCTGAAAGCATGCTCTACCACGAGGGCCGCATGTATATTTGTATTAGTATACAACATATACATGGAAGATTACATATATGCTAATTACACGCTATCCAGGCAATCGCTACATTCATGGGATTATACGATGAATAAGAAGATCATAATCTCCAAGATATGATTCAAGTTATCAACCCATGAATATGAAGATCATGTAATCTCCAGGATATATGATGCAGGCTATCAATATCATTCAACATGGACGACCCGGCCAGCTCGTGCAGATCACAGCTGCACCTAACTGCTCTTCGATTCTAAAGACCCGGAGCCTGCATGCAGATCAGCTCCACGCGCAGCCATCCACTAGGCTCATCACTCGTTCATGCAGCTAGTCTGCACACACGAGAACAACCACACGTACACGCTCCGACTGTGACACGGCCCAGAAACACATCAGGTTCAAGATTATCTCCAACAGTGCATGTGTCTTTCAGAACTGCTCGCGCGGCGTCCATGTGATGTAGTGGAACTAAGATGCCTTACCGCTTTCAATGATACAGGTGACAACCATTCATGGCTAGATCCAATCACAAAACAATAAAGAAAATATTTGTTGGGACAAAATGTGTTAATTTTGCCTAGCCCCATTTAAGCATTCTCTTACAAGACGAAAATTTTCAACAATAGTTGGTAGCATTTACTTTATAGCTTTGATACAAATGGCAAAGATAACCGTGTCTGCACACATTGCTCTCACTGGTAATAACACCTTATGTGTGCGTGTGGATATTGACTGCTCACGTGAGCAACTACGCAAGGAATTTGCTGGCAGCCTGGCAGAACCTCACCGGCCGGAAATTGACTTGAGATATCCTAAAGCAAAGGCAGCGAAAGCTGGCAACCATAGGTCTAATCTCTTATTGATTTTGTTTTGATGTTTGGAGAGTGGAACCTGACATTGTAAACGTCGTGTGTAGTAAATACCGACACAAGCGTGTGGCATGCGCTCCAGACTATATATGTTTTACATCATTGTTGTTATGCTTAATGCTCCATATCTTGTTTCATTGTGAAAACTGTAATAGAAAGTGTCAATATGAGATTGGGAAGCATTAGGAAATATCGAATGACTGATGAACAGTGTGGCTTGGTTTAAGCATCCTAGATCGTCCTACCTCGTCTGAGAATTCGCAGTAGGCATATATCATGCTCAGTGTTGCATACAAGAGATACAACCACAATGGTGGAACAAGCCAAGTATTTTATTGTTAGAAATTTTTTAAAATATACTGAAATAATCATGGACTGTCAATACATGTTTAGCTAAAGGCTTAAATTGTTATTTTAATCCTAAAGAGTTATCCAACAATCATTCAATTTAGAAAGTAATAAGTGAGTTTTGGCATGTAAAGGTAATCAAGGACCCGTTGCGGACTTATGTTAATTTATTTTTTTGTATTTTCTGCTTAAATCAACTGATGAGATCAAATTTGTGTCTTACTTCTTAGGAGGTGAGCTAAGAGCATTTGGTCTACTGTATATTTTTACTCTCTCCGTTCTTAAATTGATGTCGTTGTTGACTTTTAATATTAATTTTGACCATTTGTCTTATTCAATTTTTATTGATAAATATTGTCGGCGTTCTGTACGTTCGCACAGTACGAATTTGTAGATCGGAGATAGTATGGTGTGTATTTTGCTAACCGATGTGGCCAAATTCATGAAGGACTCAAGAATGTAACCTGGTTCGGGCCACCGTGAGGTGTAATACTCTACGTCTAGGGGTCAAAATCGATGAACTCATGTATGATCGAGTGGATTATAATGACCGAAGGGCTCCTACACGGCAGAGTTCCTAGCGTGCCTCTGTGGATGTGTCTAATGTGTTCGTTGTTGTACAGAGGTCCCTGACGAGCCTTTATATAAGAGGCTGGACGGAGTTACATAGCAGGGTAGTGCGAGCGACTTCCTGACGGGTGAGGGCCATGACTAAACTTGATGACTATGGAACTGGATGTCCTCTGATAAATGGGGTGCAGCCAAACTTAGTCCCCGCAAGATGGAGCCTTCTTTGACAAGTGGGGCCGCCACCAAACTTTGTCGCCACGAAAACGGAGCCCCTTTGACGGGTGGGGCCATCAGCATCTTCGGGAATGTTCCAGGTGATTCTCTGGCACTGAATGATTCTCTGGTGCCAGCTGTCGTCCTTAACCTGTCCCCTGTTCAGCGTAGAGGGGGGGGGACAAAATTTCTTTATCATTTGCTTTACCGCCTTGTCGTCTTGTATAGTCGTCAGAAATCTCTGTGTTGGCAGGGGCCTTGTCGTAGGTTGGTCGCTCGACCCTGAAGTCGAAAAGTAAGTTAGTTACTTGGCTTTGGCGTTATTTTGCTCTCGACCCTACAGAGGTCGAGGTGGCTCTTGTGACTGGGTGTGCCCGACCCTCTTGGTTGGGCTTCACAAAATCTTGCAGGATTCTTCCTTCAAGCCTACGGAGGGTGTGGGCCGGTTGTTGTTGATGGGCCGTACAAAGTAGGTTAGACTGTCGAGTAATCTCGGGCCGTAAGTACCCTAGGGATATCATCCCGACAGTAGCCCCGCAATCCTGTTGAGGCGGTGCGGGGCTAATCTGTGAAGTTGATTTCTGATAATCGGTCCTACAGGCGTAGCCCTCGAGCCCCCGAGCGAGCCGGAGGGTCGGCTGGGATCTGATACGTCGTTGCAGTTGCTTCGTCATAGTGTCTTCAAATTGATCCTACGGGGGCGCACGAGCCCCCGAGTGCATAGCCCCTATAGTGCATAGTCCCCGTAGTGCATAGCCCCCGTGGTGACGAGCCCCCGGGCGATCCGAAGGGTCCATCGGGGGTTTGAGTGGTTGTTGTTCGTCGAGGTTGATCCTATGGGGGCGCGTGAGCGCGCCCGTAGGGCGTAGCCTTCGAGCCTCCGGGCGATTTGAAGAGTCGGTCGGGGATCTAATCCGTCGATTATGCTATCGCCAATCCTGAGTGATTCGGTTCAGTCAGGCAGGACTTAAGTTCCCCGACCGTTGATGATCGGGGCCAGCTGCGCTTGTTGCCGGATTTGTGTTTAGAGCCTAGAACGGACCGGTTGGACCAATTGTGTTCGTGATCAGCACTTGTGCCTAGGTTGGACCAAGCGGATTGGCCGTATTCTATGATCAGCGCTTGAGGGCAGGGGTCAGAACGAACGGTTCGTTAACCGACCCATGACTACCTATCGATACAGGTTCGGTCCCATTGCTTCCACGTGGAGAACGACTCATGGTTTTTGAAATTCGAAACACTGTCCTGCGCAGTAACTCGCGCGTGCGCGTCTTGTTCGCCTAGCACTGGCCAGGCAATTTACCGCACCTGACATGCGTGGGCAGCGGGGTTATCATCATTTCGGTGGTAGAGGCAACGAGAGTTTTGCCTTGGGTCCACCCGTCGGTGAGTGGGTAACAAGAGTTGTTGGTGTGTGGCCCATCGAGTGACCCGTCGTGCGCGCCAATGGGGGGCCACGTGTAGCAAGACGAGTGGCTCTCGAAAGTTGAACTGCTGTGGTTCGTACGCTTGTGTCGCGTCCATCTGGTGCAGGCCTGACGATCATTGTACCCAGCAGGCATGCGTGGCCATGCTGACATCACTTTGACCGGCGGATGCAAAGAGGGTTTTGCGCCGGGCCCACCTATCAGTGGATGGGGTACGAAAATCGCGGGTGCCCGACAGTTCGGGTACCCATCATGACGCGAGAGTTAATCCTTGTCGCTTCGAGGGATCGTGTCTCGAGAATTGAGGAGGCGGAACCGTCTGTCTCCTTCAGCTATAAAAGGAGGTCAGGTGGGTTTCAAAAACCACTCCTGCCATTTGCCTTCGTCCTCCCTGCGCTCCTGCTCACTTTCAAGCTCTTTGCCTTTGCCATTTTTGTTCGTTCTTTCGCTCGTCGTTTTGGTCGTCCTCGTCGCCTTCGTCTTCCTTGCGGTGATGGCTATCGAGTGGAAAGCCTCCTCCGTCTCTACCAGCGTTCTTGACGAGTGCGTGAGGAAGGGATTCCTCCAGCGGTGGGACGACATCATCTGGAGGGCGGCGGTGCAGCAAGAGGCGCCAGCCCCCGCGGAGGGAGAGATCGTCTCCTTCCTCACCTTCCACGATCGTGGGCTTGGTCTCCCGACCACCCGGTTCGTTCGCTAGCTCCTAGCCTACTACCAGGTTCACTTCCACTATCTCACCCCGAATGGTGTTCTTCATAACGCACTCTTCATCACCCTCTGCGAGGCCTTCCTTGGGGTCCCTCCGAATGTCGCGATGTGGACGTACTTCTTCAACGTCCAGTGGCTGGGCAACACCCGCAACGCTCGGCGCTACGCGTGCGCCAGCATCTGCCTCTGAAACACGCGCGTGGGGGAGTACCTCGGGGTCCCCTTGAAGAAGTCGTTGAAGGGTTGGGACGACGAATGGTTCTACGTCGCCAAGCCCTTCCCTCGCGTCCTGGAGCACACCACCGGGTCCGCTGCGACCTTCGGCTCGTGGACTGCCTTCCAGTCGGACGAGAAGGTGTGGGAGCTGGGTCCGCTCCTTACGCCGATCCGAGAGCTTTGGGAGGCCAGTCTGTCGGCCAGCAAGGTGGCAGCGATCTTCATCGGTTGTCGAGTGCTCCTGCTCTAGAAGCGCCGGCGCTAGATGCACGTGTACACCGCTGCCGATGACACCACACGCCTGGTGGTCGAGGAGGAGCTCTCAGACGAGGACATCGTTGGCCGCGTGGCTCGCATGTTCGAGGGGTACGAGGAGGCGGCCCTTACGAGGGGGCTCGAGCCTCGGTCTGTGTGCATGGTGAGTTGCCTCTTTCCAGCTACGCTTGCTGCTTCACGATAATTGTACTTTTTTAACTAATCCTTTTACTTGCGTCGGTTCAGGAGGGCGGGTCTTCATCGCGCGCTCTGGTGGCGACATTTTCAGGTTCTCCGTCTTCTTCGGTGCCAATGTTCGTCTTCTTCGGTGCCAATGTCCCAAGCAGCGGGTCGGGCTCCGGCTGCTGACCGTCCGGCGCCGGATCACACCCAAGGGATGACATCATCATCGACGACAGCTGCAGCTTCGCAGCCGTCATGGGGCGCCGGCGTCGGCACCTCCAAGAAGCGATCACGTGGGCAGTCCTCCGATCGATCGAAGACGGGAGGGCTCGTCTCGTAGGTACTTGCTCTGGCCCCCCAATTGTCAAGGGAGGAGGTGGCCGCCTTGGCCACTCAGGTGGCGGGAGACGATCCCATCGCCGCGTCGTCGTCCGAAGACCTGAACGACATTCTGGAGGACTTGGCGTCGAACACCGAGTTCGGCCTGGTGCCTCGGTCTTCCCTTAAGAAGCTCAGGCTCGAGGGGAAGACCGTCATCCCCGTCGCCCCGCCGGTTGTCCATCCGATGCTGCCGTTCGAGAGGGTGGCGGTGGCGGCGAAGGCTCAGGGCACGAAGTCCACGGAGTCGCTGCCGAAGATGACCAGGGCCATCCCGATCAGCCGATTGAAGGCGTAAGTCCCTGCATTCGCATTCTTTTTTGTTGCATGTGTTAGCCGTATAGTGAGCTTACTTTGTTTTCTACAGGACGATTGCTGCTACTCTGGCCGTGGTGCGCCTTGCGCCACGAGCTGATGAAGAGGGGCCGGACCCCACCGTGATGGTGGCGGTAGCGGCGGCGGCCTCGATGGCCCCGCCATGTCCAAGTCCCCAGCGGGAAGACCCATCGGCCGACGTGCCAGTGGGTGATGAATAAGTGCAGTCCCCTCTAGCCCTACTGAGGGTCAAGGGGCGGCGATAACTGCAGAAGACCTGCAGCCTCCCCCTCGGGCACTCGTGCTGAGGGCTGGGAAGAGGCTACAGAGGAGATGATGATCCCGTCCTCCTCGGCTGTAGGAGCCGAGGGGGGAGGCGTCGAGGTGGTAGCCGCGAAGGCTACCACGGCGGTCGGCGGAGGTGAACAAGTGCCTTCCCTGGCCGCCACGTTCACTGGGCCGATCATGACGGTCGGCGAGGAGGTGGTGGTGTCGGCCGTTGCGACTACAACTGTCGTGGCGGCTGGAGTAGTTGGTTCCGAGGCTTCGGCCTCGGAACATCAGGTGATGCTAGGCCCCCTGTCGGGTGAAGCGTCAGCTCGAGCCATGCGCCTCTATGATGACTCGATGTGGGACGTCGTCAACATCATCGAGGGGGGTCACCGATCGACTGATGGTTGGTCGTAGGATCTTCTGCGATCCAGCCGTGCGAGAGTCACGGGTAAGTTAGTAACAACTTATAATTTTGTGGTAACTAACCTTTCTTCATGATGCTGAGGAGTGTTGTTTGCAGGAAACCGTGCTCTGGACAGTGGGTTAGACTTTAGCTGACCCGGCGTTGCGGGCGGAGATTGAGTCCCTCCGCAATGCGCTGAACCGGGCTCGGGCTGGCCGAGAGGTGTCAATAGAGGACGCCCATCGGCTCCGCCGCGAGCTCAAGGCCGCACGGGACGAGGACTCCAAGGCACGGCAGGACGCCCAAGCCAAACAGGATGAGGCCTCAAGGGCTCGACAGGATGCCCAAACCGCCCGAGCGGAGGTTCAAGCAGCTCGGGAGGAACAAATACGGTGCCGACCTTGCGCAGCTGCGGTTCGACGCCGTCCGTAAGTGTCACGCTCCCTTTTCTGCTCTCGGCCTTGCTCCTTCTTGAATAGGAAAGATGAAGCTTCGTCCTGTGCAGAGTTCAACCAGCGGGCCGAGCGGGCGGAGGCGAGGATGAAGGAGGCGTTGGGGCGATACTCTGGTGTTGAGGCGCAGCTCGTTGTTTTGATCGACGAGGTGAAGAAGCTCACTGAGGAGCTTAATGCCCTTCGCATGTCCTCTGACGAAGCTCTGGCCTGCGTGTGGCAGGAGGTGGAGGACGCGCAGGCCGCCACCAACACAACCAACAAGGAGCGCGACGGTAATCGTTCTTGTAGATCATATTCGAAGGGTCGTTGTTTAGTTGATTGCTCATCTTCGAATTGCCTTGCAGACGCGGTCGGTGCTCTCCGGGACGAGCGGGCGGATGTGCATCACATGTTTCGGGGCATCTTCGTTGGGGTGCGGGACACCAACGTGCCGGCTGA
This sequence comes from Zoysia matrella, assembly GCA_001602295.1. Lineage (NCBI taxonomy): Eukaryota > Viridiplantae > Streptophyta > Magnoliopsida > Poales > Poaceae > Zoysia > Zoysia matrella. Next base: position 119,561 of record BCLG01000704.1, on the reverse strand, counting down.
CTAAGCCCGGTACGTCATGGGGTGTCTCCCTGGGTTGATTGCCATCGCGCTAACCGACGCCCTTGAAGATGCAACGATATTGGTGCTATCGCTGGTGGCGACACACTGTCTGGGTGTCGATCTTTTTCGGGTCGTCGAGGGCTTCCCTCTGGAGATGTCGGACGAGGAGATCCAGGAGTTGTCGAACACAGTCTAGCATCGAGCGGCTGACCTCTGCTCCGGCTTCCAGTAGAAGGAGTTCGTTCGAGAGAAGTTGGGCTCAATGCCGACCCGCCCCCGAGATCCACTGCCGCCCTCTGACCCTTAGGCTTTAGGTCTTTTCTCTTTTTGTTGTTTTCCTGCAATGACTTTGGTTATGTACCTCGGGCATCACTTGTAATGTTTGTTAATAGTAGCAGAATGTTCTGGCCCTTGCCCGTGTCAAGCATTCTTAGTGGCTTTGCGTTTTTTGTCATTCATTGGGCGTTTGACAGAGCGACCGGGTCGAATATAGCTCGTAGGGTTGAGTGTCGGACTCAATGCAGCTATAAGGCATCACCAACCCGAGTCGTCGATCGTTAGCCGTAAGAAAAGACTCAAACGCTAGCACTTGGAATAACCTTGCAAGTCCGAGGGTCGGCGAGAAACGGGACTTAGGAACAAAAATGAGAGGCGAGGAGCCTAAAAATGACAAGGTCGGGTCGCGGCGTTGTTCTTAGTTAAATCACGCCGAACCCGTGGGAACTTTCGGAGTTCACGCCAGCATGGGATGGGATTTAACTTCGAAGCTTGCGCGGACCAGGCCGGAGCCTTAGAACGAGAACGAGGCACGGAGCTAGCGAAAAATGATGGGGTCGGTTTGCAACACCGCTCTAAGTTAAATCACGCCGAACCCGAGGGAAGTTTCAGAGTTCATGCCAGTGCGGGTTGGGATTTAACCTCGAGACTTGTGTGAACTGACCGCCGGGCGAGAGGCCTCGTCGCCCAACGAATATTTTGCAAGTATTAGCGAACATGTCGCAAGGGACACTCAGATAGGGCACAACAGACATATCTGATTTTATTATGCATAGAAACGACGCAAATTTTCAATGTTTCAGGTGTTTTGGACCTTTGCACCACTCTCGGTCACCAGCTTATACGCGTCGAGCCTGAAAACACGCTTGATTACAAAAAGCCCTTCCCAGGGGGTGATAACTTGTGCTTTTCCTGCCTTGTTTTGGGCCCGTGTCAAGACTAAATCGCCGATGTTGAATGCCCGACCCTTGATCCGCCGAGTGCGTAGCCGACAGAGACTCTGTTGGTACTTGGCCGACCGCAGGATGGGGACGTCGTGTAGCTTCTGATGCTTCTTCACTATAGGCCCGGACTCGCGGGGAATCGTAGTCGATGTCGGTTAGCAGGGCAGCTTCGGCGCCGAATACCCTGAAGAATGGAGTGAAGCCCGTCGTCCGGTTGGGGGTCGTACGTAGGCCCCAGAGCATGGAGGGGAGCTCTTGGGCCCACCGTTCGGTCGCATTTTTGACGTGTTCGTTGATTCGGGGTTTGATCCCCTGGAGCACCATGCCGTTGGCGCGTTCAACCTACCAGTTGGTCCTCGGATGGGCCACAGATGTGAAGTCGAGTCGGATGTGGTACTCCTCACAGAAGTCAAGGAACTACCGACCGGTGAACTACGCACCGTTGTCGATGATGATGGAGTTCGGGACGCCGAAGCGGCAGATGATGTCGTAGAAGAACTCAACCGCTCGATCGGCGCTGATGGAGGGCATTGGCGTGGCTTCAATCCATTTAGTGAACTTATTGACGACAACAAAGAGGTGAGTGAAGCCCTCGGGCGCTTTTGGGAAAGGCCTAAGAATATCAAGGCCCCAGACTGCAAAGGGCCATGTAATCGGAATTGTCTGAAGTTCTTGAGCTAGCCGATGGGTCTGTCTGGCATAGAATTGGCACCCTCGGCAGGTGCGGACCAACTGCTCGGCGTCGGCGATTGCTGTAGGCCAGTAGAATCCTTGACGAAAAGCTTTTCCCACCAGGGTCCATGGGGCGGCATGATGCCTGCAAATTTCCGAGTGAATGTCATCGAGGATGTGCCAACCTTCCTCCTGAGGAATGTAGCGTTGAAGGATACCGCTAGTACTTCACTTGTATAGCTCATCGTTGATGATGGTATAAGCTTTTGCTCGCCGATAGATGCTTCGGGCTTCGTTGGTGTCGGTCGGAAGTGTGCCATCTTGAAGGAAGGCAAAGATATCTTAGGACCAGTCGAGAATGATGGCCATCACTTCTGACCCTCGGGTCAGGACTGTAGGAGTCGGTTGGCCGACCGATGCCTCGGATGGGAGTCGGTTGGCCGACCGATCGGCTTCTTCTTTAATCTTGATGGTTGGTTCAGTGAGAACTTTTTGAAAAATGTTGTCGGGCACAGGGTCTCTCCCTGATGCCATTTTGGCGAGGTAATCTGCCGCTACGTTGTCACGGCTCAGAACATGGTGGAGCTCGAGCCCGTCAAACTTGTCTTCGAGCTTGCGAACTTCTTGATAATAGGCTTCCATCTTTGGATCGCAGCAGCTTGAAGCTTTCATGACTTGGTTCACAAAAAGCTCAGAATCACCCTTGACATAGAGCCGTCAGACGTCGAGAGTGATTGCCATCCGCAAGTCATGAATATTGGGCGACGTTGTTTGAGGCGCGGAAGTGGATCTGGAGCACGTATCGAAACTTGTACCTTTCGGAAAAATGAGAAGGACGCTAGCCCCTGAGCCTCAGAGCATGCATGAGCCGTCAAAGAACATGGTCCAGTGCTCGAGGTCGATTGGGGTCGGCTGCTCTTGAACTTCAGTCCATTCAGCGATGAAGTCAGTGAGAACTTGAGATTGATGGCTTGACGCGGCACGTAAGAGATGTCGTGGCCCACGAGCTCCATTGCGCATGTGGCGATCTATCCGACCGCATCTTTGTTGGTGATGACCTCCCCGAGTGGGAAGCTTGTGACCATTTGGACGGAGTGGCTGTCAAAGTAGTGGCGTAGTTTGCACTTGGTGATGAGAACGGCGTGGATTAGCTTTTCCACTTGTGTGTAGCAAGTTTTGGTGTCGGCGAGCACTTCACTAATGAAGTAGATGGGCCGCTGGACTTTCAAAGCCCGACCCTCCTCTGAGCGCTCGATGACAAGGGCAGTGCTGACCACCTTGGAAGTGGCGGAGATGTACAAGAGTAGAACTTCTCCGAGGGCTAGCGAAGCGAGGGCCGACGGTGAGGACAGTGAAATCTTCAGTTGCTCGAACGCCTCCTGGGCCTCGGCGGTCCAGGTGAAACAGTCAGACTTGCGTAGAAGTTGATTAAAAGGCATTGCTTCTCACCGAGTAGGAAGATGAAGCGGCTGAGGGCCGCGAGGCACCCAGTGAGTCTCTGGACACCTTTGACGTTCTTGACAGGGCCGAGATTCAGGATCGCGGCTATCTTCTCGGGGTTGGCTTCGATGCCACGCTCAAAAATGACGAACCTAAGCAGCTTGCCTGAGGGGACGTCGAAGACGCACTTCTCGGGGTTGTGTCTTACGCGGTACCGTCGGAGGTTGGCAAAAGTCTCTTCTAGGTTGGTGATGAGGCCGTCGGCCTTGCGGGTCTTGATTACGATGTCGTTGACGTAGACTTCAAAGTTCCGACCTAATTGGTCGTGGAAACACTTTTGCATGCAGCGCTGATAGGTCACACTGGCGTTCTTAAGCCAGAAAGGCATCGTGACGTAACAGAAGGAACTGAACGGAGTGATGAAGGACGTGGCAGGCTGGTCGAAACCTCGCATAGAGATCTGATGGTACCCGGAGTACGCATCAAGAAAACTAAGGGTCTCGCAACCAGCGGTGGAATCGACCACCAGATCTATGCGTGGCAAAGGAAACAGATCCTTTGGGCTTGCCTTGTTGGGACTTGTATAATCAACACATATTCTCCATTTGCCATTCTTTTTCTTGACCATTACAGGGTTTGCTAGGCACCCGAGGTGGTAAACCTCACGAATGAACTTAGCATTGAGCAGCTTGGCGATTTCTTCTCCGATGGCCTTCGTCTTCTCATCGTCGAAGCGTCGAAGTTGTTGTTGTACGGGTCAAGATCCAGGCTTGATATTGAGGGTGTGCTTGGCGACCTCCTTTGAGATGCCCAGCATACAGAGGGTGCTCTGGCGAAGACGTCCCAATTTCGGATGAGGTAGTCGACGAGCGCGCTTTTCTATTTGTCGAAGAGCGTTGTTTCGACCCTAGCCTTCTTGGAGGGGTTGGATGCGAGGATGATCTCCTTGGAGTCGCTGTCAGGTTCGAAGAACGTAGAGGTTGACGGCTTGGAGTCGAAGGTCGGCGGCGGGGCTGACCCCTGAGACTTGCGGATCTCTTCTAGCTCGGCCGCCCTCATAAGGGTGATGGCCAGTTCGAAGCTTTTTTGCTCGCAGGCGAGGGCCTGATTGATGTGCGAAGTCATGGTGATGACGCCTTTGGGGCCTGGCATCTTTAGCTTGAGGTAGACGTAGCTCGAGACGGCCATGAACTTGGCATATGCGGGCCGACCAAGGATGGCGTGGTAGGTTCCGGCGAAGAGGACCACCTCGAAGGTGAGGGTCTCGATCCTGAAGGTGTTGTGGTTGCCGAAGGTAACTGGGAGGTCAATCTATCCCATGGGAACGATGCAGTCCCTCGGGATCACCCAATGGAACAGAGCATAGGTCGGCTGGAGATCCGACCGCGAGATCTTCATGGCGTTGAAGGTGTCGATGTAGAGAATATTGAGGGCGCTCCCACCATCCATGAAGACCTTGGTGAGGTGTGTGTTGCCGATGATGGGGTCGAGCACCAAGGGAAGACGCCTTGGTTGAGGCACTCGGTCGGGGTGGTCAGACCTGTCGAAGGTGATGGGCGCCTCTGACCACTTGAGGTAGTTTGGTACGGCAGGGTTGGCAAAGTTAACTTCTCGCCATGGCAGCTTCTGGCTGCGCCAAGGCTCGTAAGCCCACGGCCCCTCAAAGATCATGAGGCAGCCTTCAGCTTCAAAAAAAGCGGGGTCTTCCTTCTCGGTGCCCCTCTTTGGAGGGTCGGGGCGTTGGGGTGGACATGGCTGGACATGGAGACGACCCCTCAAGAAGGACTGCATCAAGCGACAATCCTTGTAGAGGTGCTGGGCCGAAGTGGAGTGGTTCGGACATGGTTTCTCCAGAAGCTTCTTGAAGTAGTTGTCATGCTCCGGTGGAACCTTGGCTTGGGGTCGGGGCCGACGCTCGGCAACGGCAAGGAACTCATCGTCGTGCTGCCGACCCTTCTTGGGCTTCTTGCTGCTAGAGGTGCTGCTGGCCCGGTCGTCCCGATGGTTGGAACACCGGCTAGAGCGTTGATCAGACTTGCGGTCGGACATGGACTTCTCTTTGTCCTTGTCTCGGTCTCGGTCGAAGTTGGCTTGGACAGCTTCCTCCCTGCTGGCTAAGGTGATGGCGATGTCGAGTAGCGTGTGGGCCGTCTGAGGGTTTTTACGCCCTAACTTGTGGACGAGAGTCTTGGAAGTGGACCGCATGTGAAGGCATTATGACGTCAGCGTCGCTTACTTCGGGCTGTTCATTCTGCTTGCGCGAGAATTGCTGGATGTAGTCGCGGAGCGATTTATCGGGTTGTTGCTTGCAGTTCCTCAAGTCTCAGGAGTTCCCCAGACGCGTGTAGGTCCCTTGAAAGTTGCCGATGAAGACCTTGCGAAGGTTGGTCCAATCCCGGATGCTATCCTCGGGAAGGTGCTCGAGCCACCCCCTGGCCGAGTCGGACAGGAAGAGCGGTTGATATTGGATGGCAAACAAATCATCCCCGCCTCCGGCTCTACAAACGAGACGATAATCCTCGAGCCAGTGAGTGAGGTTGGTCTCACCAGTGTATTTGACGATGTTGGAGGGCGCACGGAATCGATCCGGAATTGTGCGTGTCGAATGGCGCATCCGAAGGCGCGGGCCCCAACCCCATCAGGGCTGAGGCTCTGCGAGTAGCTATGGGCACGCCGACGGGTGCGGTAATCGGGGGTTCGCTCTCGATGACGGCGTTTAGAGTACTCGAGAGTTCGTTCCCGGCGTGACTCAGCGTGGAAATTGGCTCGGGCTTGCCGCTGGGCATCGATAGTGTGACGGGCGTCACGGTCGGGGCCGAGGCACCGTCGGATGGTGGCATGCAGAGGATCTGAACGATCAGTCCTGCTGCCTTGTCTTTGGCTGCAAGAACCTCAGATAGTGGTGGTGGAGGTGGAGGTACCCGGCCCCTTGCTGCTAAAGTGCAGCATTGAGGAAGGCGCGAAGACCACCCCACCTGTCAGAGGACATCCAATTCCGTAGGCATCAAGTTTAGTCGCGGCCCCCACCCGTCAGTAAGCCACTCGCACTACCCCGCTATGTAACCCCGTCCAGCCTCCTATATAAAGGCTCGTCAAGGACCCCCGTACAACAACGAACACATTAGACACATCCACAGAGGCGCGCTAGGGACTTTGCCTGCGTAAGAGCCCTTCCGCCATAGTAATCCACTCGATCACACGTGAGTTCATCGATTTCGAACGCTGGACGTAGGGTATTACAACTCACGGTGGCCCGAACCAGGTTATATTCTTGAGTCCTTCGTGGATTTGGTCACATTGGTTAGGAAGACACACACCATACCCCCTCCGATCTATAAATTCGTACTATGCTGACGTACAAAACGCTGACAGTCGACGCGCCAGGTAGGAGTGCCCGGGGTGTGTTTCGCATTGTCATCGATGGCTTTGATTTTCTCTCTAGTGGGAGAGGCTTCGGTTCCTGACTAGGAAGTGGACAGGCTCTGATGGAGGATGGAACTCTATGTCAAAGTCAGAAAAAAAATCGCTTTAGTAGGGCTTGCCAAAGAACCCCTCCGGGACCCCGAGAGGAGGAAGAAGAGCTATTAGCATCATCTATGTGAGTCGCAAGTACGAATGCGAGTCCACTTGAGCGTCAAGCTTCAGCCAGAAATAGTGCTTCAGGATCCCTTGCACAGAGGACTCTCGGACGCGGCCCCCACACCGAAACTCGAAGAGGAAGCGCAGGGACAACCATAGGGTTTGTTGGAGTCATAGACTCTTGAAGGATTTTTGTGGCTGCGGCCACGTTGTCGATCGTGCGGTTGAAGGTGGGTGTATCCGCCGCCATAATCTGTTGATAGGTGGTACGGGCCCGACTCTGAAGATCGGTGGTAGCCGGAGGTGGCGTTCTGCCTTGACGAGCGAAGTTGGCCTTCTACATGGATCTGCGACGTAGGGCCTCCTCCATGATGCTTGTCGCTCGGTGCCTCGGTGAAGTGTTGCCAGCAGGCGTATCGCCGAGGGGCGTACGCCCAGCATTCGTGCCGTGGAGCATGGAACACTCGCGTGAAGGGCCATGACCCAATGCGGTGCGAATCCGACGAGGCCGGGCCGTGCGCTTGGCACGCGGCACCCAGAGACGGAGCTCACCGTCGGTGTTGGCGATGAAGTCTAGGTTTTCGAAGCGAAAGGCTTGGTTGATGGCAAAGACAGGGACGCAGCACGACTGGCTGTCCGAAGTGTAGTCGATCATGAAACTCCCGAAGCGCAGGCAGGAGACCGAAGCCTCTCCCACCAGAGCAAAAATCAAAGCCATTGATGACGAAGCGAAACACACCACGGGCACCCCTACCTGACGCGCGGACTGTTGGCGTTTGTTATGCCGGCACAGTACGAATTTGTAGATCCAAGGGGGTATGGTGTGTATCTTTCTAACCGATGTGGCCAAATCCATGAAGGACTCAAGAATGTAACCTGGTTCGGGTCACCGTGAGGTGTAATACACTACGTCTAGGGGTCCGAATCGATGAACTCACGCATGATCGAGTGGATTACAATGGTGAAAAGGCTCGTACACGGGAGAGTCCCTAGTGCACCTCTATGGATGTGTCTAATGTGTTCGTTGTTGTATGGGGGTCCTGACGAGCCTTTATATAGGAGGTTGGATGGGGTTACATAGTGGGGTAGTGCGAGCGGTTTCTTGACGGGTGGGAGCCACGACTAAACTTATGCCTACGAAATTAGATGTCCTCTGACAGGTGGGGTGCAGCCAAACTTGGTCCCCGCAGGATGGAGCCTTCTCTGACAAACAGGGCCGCCACCAAACTTGGCTGCCACAGAAACGGAGCCCCTCTGACGGGTGGGGCCATCAGCAACTTCGGGAATGTTCCAAGTGATCCTCTGGCGCGGGACAGTCCTCTGGCGCCAGCTGTAGTCCTTAGCCTGTTCCCTGTTCAGCGGGGGGAGGGGGCAAAATTGCTTTACCATTTGCTTTACCGCCTTGCCGCCCTGTACAGTCGCCAGTTATCTCTGTGTTGGCAGGGGCCTTATCGTAGGTTGGTCGCCCGACCCTGAGGTCGGAAAGTAACTAGGTTATTTGGCTTTGGCGTTATTCTACTCCAGACCCAATGGGGGTCGGGGTGGCTCTTGTGACTAGGTGTGCCCGACCCTCTTGGTTGGGCTTCGTAGAATCTTGCAGGATTCTTCCTTGAGGCCCACGAAGGGTGTGGGCCGGTTGTTGTTGATGGGTTGCACAACGTAACTTGGGCTGTCGAGTAATCCCGAGCTATAAGCACCCAGAGATATCATCCCGACTAATATCATATATTTTGCTATAATTTGATTATCATTAGAATTATTTGAATCACAACTTCAAATTTTACACATTTGAATAATTTTTTTGAATAAAATAAATAGTCAAAGTTAATGTTAGAAGTCAATGGCGACATCTATTTAAGAACAGAGGGAGTATGTATTCAATGAAACAAAGTGGTATTCAACTTAAAAAATTGATTTAAGAGTGCACAGAAAATATTTGTGCTCCTTAGTCTCTATGTTCACGAAAAAAAAGTTACTAGTGTATTTTATTTATAAAACTCTTCCAAGCTGCTTTTTCCAAATGGATATTTTTTTGCCCTACAGTTTATGCTACCGTATGTGATAAAAATATATTTCATACCAGCCATTTAATTATCAATGCAAGTGGGTGGCCGCGAGGGTCAAATTTAGTTTAAATTTTGTGGGTATGTCCACTTGCATCCCTACTTTTAATACGTCTGGAGCAAAGAAAATGGGACCTTTAGGTGCAGCATGTGGGATGGACTGATGGGAGCTTAGCAACCCGCCATGGCCGACAGCTCACCGCCGGTGTGGATCTGGATCGAACATGTTAAGCTGTTGGATCCTGAGTTGGCTTTATTGTTTTTGTGTCTGTCTTTATTTTTAGAATATGCAGTTGTTTTGTTGCTAGAAAATTTTTGTAACGTGCTGAATGCTGATGCTATCTTTTCATGTTTTGCAGCAAATCATTGCAGATGATCTTTACCAGGTCTGGGCTGTTTTTATGCTGCTGCAAGAATTGTGCTTGATGCAGGTACAATTATGGTCAATGACAGTGTGTATATGAGAGTGTGTTTGGTCCCTAAATCCTATGAAAGTGGCGTTGTCTACATACCCTAGAGAATTGATGCTGGTGTTCAGGGGTCGTCGCCCATCGTGTCGTGGCTTTAGTTTGGGATGCAAATGGGTACCCAATGTGTATTTATGGGTCAAGCATCTAGTTTATTTTAGAATTAATTTTATCTTATTAACAATAGATGGTCGAGAGGAGTCAATTCAATTTAAAAGTTTTGGGATGACCCACTGACTCAAAAAACATAAAACTTGCATCCCAAGCTTTACTAATGCTAGTAAGGGCTAAGGTGCATAAAAGTAGAACAATTGGACTCCAGAAATTTTATGGCTCCATAATTGTTGTACGGCGAGTGGCAGGCATTTTTTTACACGTAGCCATCTCTGCTTCTTCTTCAGAGGGACAAACTGATAAAGATATATTGTGAATAGTCATTTCACCTACTCGTTGCCCTCATTCATAGTCATCTTCTGTGTTTAATAAGTGCTACCACTAATGCCCTGTACATGTTGGTATCGTTATATACCCAAACCAAAGGCAAATTGGACCCTTCTCACTCAGAACATGAAAACGACAAGAAAAACTACGACATGAAAGACTACAAATATTGATGAGTGAGAAATCACAAGTGGAAGCAATAGCAGTAGCATCAGATAAGATGAATGTGTCAACCAAAATAGGATTCGGAAACATCAGGAAAATTAAACATTGATAAGCTTAATAGGAGTGCACCTGGGCCATGCTTCTCAAGGACAGGATTCTTGTGTATGCTCCCCAAGGCGGGCTACGCGCGCGGAAGATTCCAGCTGCTAGCTGGCTTCTGTGGACGTGGGGCAGAAAACCAAATAACACACTGAGTTTGGATGTAATTACTGACAATTAACATCCATGCACCACTCCAGTCCTTTGTCCCTTTCAAACCCTTCAATCATTTACTTCGAAATAATGGGTGTGAACATGATGGAGATGGCGTCGACTCTTAGAACAATGACTTGGTGATGCCTTCATAATTTCTCTTGAGATCATGTCGTCCACCTTATCCTTTTTCTTCGCTTGCTCCATCAACCCCACCCTCCCCTGCAGCGCTGCCTACCTTCGTTTCAAAATATAAGCATTTTTAGGTTTAGAAAAAGTCAAATTCTTTTAACTTCTACTAATAATATTTATAAAAATTACATAATTTCTAATGTAAAAATATACTTTTTATGAAAGCTTATTTTATGATGAATCCAAATAAATATAATTTTTATGTGATAAAATATTATTAAATATACATTATTAGTGGTCAAAGTGATAAAAGTTTGACTTTGACTAAACCTAAAAATGCTTATAAAAGTTTGGTATAGCTTCTTAGAAAATAGCTTCTTTAGAAAAACAGCTTCTCCAAAAAATTGGTTCTCTAGAAAAATAGATTATCTACAAGAAACACTTTTCAAACTATTTGGCAAAACGGCTTCTGTTGTGATCTCAATGGTATAAAGGGGTGGAGAATCTATGAGAAGCAATATTTTTAGTGCTTTTGGCTCTAATACAAATTAGATAAGTGCTTCTTAGTAAGGAATGTAGAAGCACTTCTCTTATAACCATTTGGTGAATTAATTGTAAAATCTGGAGCAGAAGCACCATAAGAATCCATAACAAACGGGCGCTAAGTAGTAATTGAGATTTGACAGAAACTTGTCCGAGGGAGCTGTACCACATTGTTTACCACGTGCTAGCTCAACTGGAGACGTTTTTAACATCTAGCACATTTTCTGTACACTTCACTTTCACGTGAAAGGTTTGAATTCACGTGAGAATATTGAAAACTGAGAAGTCGAAACGTAAATAAAATAGCAGTGGGGAAAGGCATGATACTTGCCAGATCACTTATCTTTTTAGATAATGAAAATAAAGATCCCGCCTTTTGCAATGTTTTGCATACGGCAGTGTCAGATTATCTATATATACAACAAAAAATGAACTGCCACTTTGAGGTCCAGCCTGTAGTCCCAAGGATGCTTAACGTAGTTGTGTACTATTTGTTTTCCTGTCATTTTTTCTCTTCACAAATTTCATAAGAATCGGAGGCATCGGTAGTAATAACAATAGGAACAGGTACTGTCAAAGTACGTAGCTCCATAGTCGCGGCCGAGCTTATGCCACGTGCGAGGCTGATTCTTCAGTAACATTGGCATTGTTTTGCTGACCATGCTGTATCGTCCACAGATCTTATACAGCTTCCATGTCATTTGGAGGCTATGCATCCAGAACCCATTAGACCAATGAAAGTCAATTGGAATCCCCATCCACGTTTATTAGTAGTACAATGGTTACTGAAATTGCTACAGACTGCTAGCTTATGCTTTACTAGGAGTACAATGGTTACTGAATTCATAATTTGCCTCCTGGTACAAGAGATATTGATTGTATATCACTATATCCATGAATGCATTATTTGCTACTCCCTCCATTCTTAAATTGATGTTGCCATTGACTTTTAACATGAACTTTGACCATTCATCTTATTAAAAAAATATTAAATATTAAATATTTTTTTTATAATTTCATTTATTATTAAAGTTATTTGAATCACAACTTAAATTTTTTCACATATGAACTAATTTTTTGAATAAGATGAATAGTCAAAGTTGATATTTGAAGTCAATGGCGACATCAATTTAAGAACGGAAGAGTATATATAAATTCTTTAAGAAGGTAGTGTTTGAACATAGAAACAGTATGTGACAAATCAATCATCGATATTGTTGCGTGTAACAGTACCAAAGAGGATACCTTAAGGCGAGTGGTCGAGAGATCACACCTTTGTTTATCAAGTGTATTAAGTTTTATCAAGTGCTTGATTTCTCTCTTTTAGTTTAGTTTATTTTATTTGCTAGATTTATTGTTTATCTATTGCGGAAGCTCTTTTGAATTTGAAATTTGATTTTAAACCGAATTCAAATCCTTAATTGAAATCTGAAAATTAAAATATTCAAAATCCTTCTCTTGGGCCGAGCCGCTTCCTTTCTCTGACCAGCCGAGCCCACCTCCCCTCCCATCTTTTCTCTCCCCGACCACTTCGTTTGGCGCCCGAGCGCTCCTGCTGCTCCCTCACCGAGCGCCTCCGCCGCGCACCGCCCCTCTCCGTCGCCAACCTCCTCCGGCCGGTTCTGGACGTCGAGAACCTAGCTCCCAGGCAGGTTTGCCTCTTCCTCTCTTCCAAGCTGTTCCCCGCTGCGTTTCAAGCTCCGTGGCGCGAGATCCGTTCTCCGGCGGCCCGCTGGCCGTGGCATTACCGCCTCCTCTGTTTTATGCAGCCGCCAGGCTCGCTGGTCCCCTCTCAGCCGTCCGATCGGCAGGGACCGGCCAGGATTAAAACAATCGAGAGCCACTTCGCGATCTAATCTCCTCCGTTCGTTTTTAAATGGACGGTTCTGATGCGGACACATCATTTTCAAATCTCAGCACTTGAATGAAAGATCTACAGCCCAGATGTGTCCACATCACCTTTAAGTGTGGGCCCTTCATTCTTAGATCGATGGTCCAGATTAAACCCCCTGGTTTTTATAAAGAAAAATAAAAGAGATCTGCCGGCCCCACCTGTCTCCCCTTTACGGATTATGCTACACACACCCAAGTCTTTGTACACAGAAGTATATTCCTAAGCCTTTGTACACAGAAGTATATTCCTAAGCCTTGTCCCATACAAAAACAATTCCATAAATTCCAAAAAAAATACCTTTTTGGATCTAAGCCCCTGCTGTTCTGTAAAATTATATTTTAAGTCTAATAATTTTACAAATACCCCCTAGCCTTTTCTTTAATTACGATCTAGTCCTAAATATTTTGCACGTAGCTCCCTGATCCTTTGGAATATTACATATAGGTCCCTTGTAACCTTTCTTATAATTATAGATAGCTCCCTATGTCTTTTCTGCTATTTACAAATAGGCCCCTAGATCTTCCATACCCATTCAAGTAGCCATAACTTATCGATACTAACTCCGTTTTTGATTATTCTTTCACGTTGGAATCATAATCCCGAGCTTCACCTCATCAAACCCTCCAAACCTCAGTTAACCACTGTTCATTATAGTTTTATTAATGATTTGTTTATTGGAGTTTAACTGGTTTTTAGTACTTATTCTTTATTGGTATTTATTGCCTTTTATGCGAATCTTTTATCGTGATTTATTCTTATAGCATAATATCATAATAGTTAATTGTTCATGTCACCCTTTTAGCATGCATTAGTACTCATGCCACCTATATTGTAGTAATGAGATAACTGTAAAGATAAAGTCATGTAATTTAATTATTAGTTATCACATGCTCCTAGCCTTGCATACACATACCATATTAAAGTTTAAATAATCTACTTTTATAAGTAGACACATCTAATCCACCTTAATCACCAGAAAACCCATAATTTATTAGGAATAAAATAATTATTAAATGGCACGTGATGCATCCCACCTATCGACAACTGATGCTAGTGTTGCCTATAGCCTTACCCGTGCACATATAAACACCGCTACCTTGTCACTGCATACACATGCATGTAATAATACACTATTCACTTACTAGCTAAAATACTTGCATATTAGAGGACAAATATTTAACTGATGACACACCCTACAATTGTACTGCATACCACTAGAGACACCTTAATTAATCTCATCCCCTAAAATAATGATAATCCAACACATGTATAGGCTCACGCAGGTGTGAGCACTCAGATTATATATGGGTAATTGTTCACAAACCTGTATTACCAATCTTGCACCGCATATCTACAGGACCACTAGAACATAAATAAATGTAACCCAAGATGAACCTAACAACTAATCAATAACTAGTAACAAATAAGGTTAAGTAGAAATAGTTATAAATATGACACCTTAGATCAACTAGTGAGCTCTTCCCTAAATAATACCCTAATAATGTAACCATCGCATCTTGCATAACATTTTGCCTCACCGTTTTGCTTTTTGAAGTCCATTTGGTTCGTATCGAGAGCTTATTGGATCTCTTTGCTTCTTCTTGAGCTTTGTTTCTTTTGCGGTAGTTTTATTAAATGTTTTTGAAGGTGTAGCAAACGCTGAATTCAAGGAAGAGCCTGAAGACTCATCGTATGAGGACGAGCCCAGAGACCTGGATGTCAAGACAAAGCTTCAAGATTCAGACTTCGAGGACGAGCTTGAAGACTGGCCCTTTGAAGAGTAAGATGGAAGAGTTTTCAGGCAAGCTCTAACTCTTTTGATCATATTTAACCTATGATTTTCGCTATGCTCTATAATGCCTTAACTACTTGCAATATATTATTTTATTACTTTAAAATATTATGTTAGTTAATATCCTATTTGGTCTAGCTATTAGAGATGCTCGTGTTTATTATTATATTGGCACAAAGTATCTAGTACCTTGTTTATCCATTGTGTTCCCTGTCCTTGATTATCCTAGGCTACCACCATTAGCTCACTAATGCTGATCTTCATCTTGCTACTAGTATGCTTGGGAACCCTTTTGCGATGTCTACATCGCCACACCTCTTGCTTGTACTTTATTACAAAATGCATTAAAATGAGTTTGGTGGTGCGAGTAAAATAAAATAGGGTGGGTGATATAACAACCGGTGCTAAGTGGAGAGGAATGGGTGTTTCTGGTTGGGGGCGAGGCTTATGCTATGTGCTTGGTGTTTGTTGACTAGCTGTGTGCATGTGTATTAGCTATGTGCTTGATAGGATCCACCTCTCGTGGATAGCACTCGCCCTGGCCACATATGGACTAGTTCGTTGGACTTCAACCTAGCGATTCTCGTACAACCATAGATCCAGCTATGGGCAGGACTTACCCAGCTTCTTGGCATCTACCGCTTGGTCCACTTGGAGGCTAGTAAAGCACGGGGAGATCAGGAGTGTGCGCTCGGCAATGTATGTAGCCGTGACATTTCGCTCAGTGGAATTGAAGTACCCGAGAGCTGTAGTACCTTTTGTACTGGGTTACGTCCCTTGATACTTCCCAGGTGGTCTTGTGGGGATGGACGGAGGAGATGGGACTAGCGTCTTTTTACTCTTTGTGCAAGAGTGCATGGCCTATGGGTAAAGTGTACAACCTCTGCAGAGTGTATAATCTTTTTGGAAAGTCCGTCGTCACCGGTTACAATACGCTATGTCATGTGCTTCTGTGAGTGGGTGGTAGTTGCCAGTGTTTTCGAAAGTGTTGGCTGAGTGCCGGGCTGTTACAACTATGTGTTGGAAGGCCCACCTAAAATTTGAGAACTGGTGAGATTGATGAACATCTCTCCCACATCCACCCAACTAAAATCATGACAGTAACGGAGTTGATTTCCCTTGATTTAAAAAGCTTATGTAGTGGACCCTGCATAAAACTACCTTATTGCTAAAGTAACCCCTAAACCTTCGTCTTTACTACGACCAGATATGCATGTATTGATCTCTTGCTTAGTGTTAGGGCTTACTGAGTACCTTATTTAATCACTCATTTGCATTTGTGATTTTAGAAGGAGAAGTCTTCATAAGACGACGATGTGCTGGGTTTCGGTTTTGCTCTCAAGTCTGGTTGCGGTGTTTGCCGTTGTTTCTACTGTCTGCTTCACATTTAGTTGGCGGCACAGTTTTTGATAGTAGTCTAACTGTGTAACCACTAAATGCTCCATTTCAGGTATGGTATTTTTTTATCCGAAGTAATATTTTTGTATAACATTTTGTTGTAATCGTGTTGTTCACTGTATCTCAGAGACTAATACGTGTTGTTCACTGTATCTCAGAAATGGGGTACGACAGCAATGAAGTATAAATTCCTAGTTTGCGGTCGAGCCTCCAGAGTCTCTCACTACTAAAAAAAACCCTTCAATGTTGGGTCATAAGGTTCTGCAATATCGGTCAAATTGTGCAACACTCCTTATACGACACTGCTGTAAACGGTAATAAATGTCGATCCAAAGAAATCGACGCTGCATCAAATTATCAGTGTCAGTCAAAATGATGCAAGCAAGACCAACTCTAGCAATAAAAATAGCAGTGTCGGTTGGCATAATATCATCTGACCGACAAAAGTAACTACAACAATAGTGTCGAATGGCATGATATCATCTGACTGACACTGCTATTAGTTACACCAGTGTCGCTCTCTTGACGCCATACGACCGGCATTGATTTACATTAACATCAGTGTCATTTATTATGACGTCATGTAACCGACACTGCCATTTCCACTGTAGTTTCGGTTGTGTTGACATCATGCAACCAACACTGCTCTTACTACAAACAGTGTCGATCTCAAGGATGTCAATTTTGTCGACATTGTTTACAGGACTCTCATGTCATATATTATGACATCACTTATCCGACACTTTCTTGGATTAGAGGTGTCGGTTTCTGTGACGTCACAAAACCGACATTTTCAAGTATTTGAATAAGAGCCATAATAACACAAATCAAATGCAAATAACAGATTAATAAAATATATTGATGGAGACAATGTATTCACAAAGTGAATGTTTAGGGTCACATATGTACACAAGTTCATCCACTGCAGCATCTTAATTTACACATATACATGAATATACATATTTCACATAGAACAAACAACTAAAATTTCATTTGTCCGATCGACTTCGGTTTTGTTCATTAATTCTCTTCTGGCCAATCTCAAAGTTTTGCCGAATTAGTTCAGAATTGTTATATTTCTCACACCAATTAAAAAGTTCTTCATGTCTTGCCGCAGCACCTTCTGTGTCATAATAGTTACCCATTGGATGCATAAACTCATGCATCATGAAGCGGATCATCCGAGATGCAATGTCATAGAGTGTGGCTTTATTATATTGGCTTCCTTACATTTGCACCTGCTTGTCTGGCTGCCAATATTAAAAACATAATTAGTAATTACTAAAATGCAAATATCAATACAGGGTGAAAATGCATATAACAATATTACTAATACTGCTTACATTTTTCCATACATAATCTTCTTTGAGCAATGTCATGTATTTTCCAGAGCCAGCTCTATGTATTTGCACACATAGTAGCCACAATCTACACTACTAGAAGCCTGTTTTGCACACTTTGAGAACACAATGAAAAGGTTAAAAGTCTCAAAATAATAGACAAAAATATAGTGATATAGATTATTAAATTATGGTGTAGTAGTACTGAAAAATATGTTTTGTACGATATTTTTTCTTTCCATTTTGGATGGTGTTTTCCTCCAAGCTTGATGTTGAACCGGTAAGCGCTATCACCGATAAGAAATATTGTGTCATGATTATGAATATCAAAAAATTAAAAAATTAAAATGATATTAGAGGTCATTATGCATTAAGGACTTGCAAGAAATCGTTGTAGGTGCTCCTCTCATAATCAAGGGAGTCAAATACCTAAGCCTTCCCTAATTTTGGATATATCATGAAAGCAATCCAATGATCGCTATAACAAAAGAACACTTAATCATGGCAGTGTTTCAATTTATTAGTCAAAAGTAGGGTTAAGTAAGTGATAGAGGAAAGCATACCCACTGAAAGTTATAAGGAGCCATGATGCACTCCCTGTCCTGCCAATTGTACATGACCCTACCTATGTAGGATGATACAACATTCTTAGCATTTTCGACAAACACGTTATGGTACGCCTTTTGGTCATTCTTCCTCTTGCTCTTCAAGTTAGGGTGGTCCATAGGGATGTTGATCGCTGATTGGCTTATTGCTGTTGGGTTAAGGTATCCGACTTTCTTATCTGCACCATAGTAGAAGCACATTCTAAAAACATGAAACAATATATAGTCAATTATGGTGTTAATTAATAGTATGACTAATTGTAAGATTATTATTGTTTGAAACACTTAGGAGCACCATACGGTTATGAGAGTGGCATTCAATCTCTTAAGTCAATAGAGGGCATGTATGTCTTCAAATGGAACATTTAGATCCATTGGCATAGTGTTAAAAAGTTCTCTAGGAATCTTAGCTTGGATACACTGAACACCTTTAAAACATGCTTCTAAGTACCACCCATGAAATCTACGCATCATCCAATCCTTCTCCATGAACATACAGCTCGGTAATAGTGGCATGCCATGTTGAACTCAGGAAAATCATCCTCTATAAGATCCCAAGGTCCTTCAGGAAGACCCTCCGTCACTAGAGGTGTGTGCTTTACCAGTTCTTTTTTCTCATAGGTGTATGGTCCTATCATAACCTTGAGGAAAGTTTGAACTGTAAAAGCGAACATTAATATGTGTTTTACACTTTAGCGGTTAACATACTAGTTAATAAAAGGTGCTGACCAATACTCTTGCTGGATATTGAGTCCTTAGCACATGTTGGTTGAGGCGTAGGGAGGTCATCAATAGGCTTCTCAGCAACACCCTCATCCTCACGTGTCTCGGGAGGCGGAAAGGGTCGATGATAGGCCCCTCAGCAAGAGCAGCCTCATATTCATGTGTCTCAGGAGGCGGAGGGGTGTCCATGATACGCCCTTCAACAGCAGTAGCCTCATTCTCATGTCTCTTGAGAGGCGAAGGGGGGTCCATGATAGGCCCCTCAGTAGCAGCAGCCTCATCCTCATGTCTCTTGGGAGGCGAAGGGGGGCCCATGAGAGGCCCCTCAGCACCAGCACCTTCATTCTCTTCTGTTGGAGAAGTTCGAGGCGAAAGTGCTGGAGTAGGTCGAGACACTGGTGTCGTTTCAACCGTAGATTGCAAAACAATGTCTCGTCGGTACCAAAGGACAAAATTATTAACAACATCTCTCAGGGTGTCAATCCCCTCTTCCTCATCAAGATAATCGAGACCAAAATCAAAATGCTTGTCATCTACTACCTTGATTAATTGCACCTTGGCACACTCTGGTGGAATAGATATAATATGAAATGTACGACTAGGTATTGCAATGCCTTTTGCAACCTTGATGCTCCTTTTCCTGCTAAGAGCCATATTCAATGAGGAAAGAGTATTCTTGATTATATTGTCCACTGGGTACTTAGTGGCCGGTTCAAGCGCGGACCCATGGCTGCTTGGAGGCAGGTTTTCAGTAGTTGTAATAGTCTTGATGTTGTCGTTGGCATTGATTCGGTCATCCGATACAGCAAATGGTTGGGCGAACTGTAGATTTTCTTTGAGGAATTGGAAGAAGTTTTCTTTTCACTTCTCGTGTTCATCATCCTTGTTGGGTGGATCACGCTTCTTTTAGCTCCCCGCGTCGTCTGAGAACCCTAATTTCCACGCAGCCATTGAAGAGACGGCTTGTGTACGACCTGGATGGTCATTGTTTTCAAGGGCAACAGTAAGCTGGTCTCCTTCTCTCTTTGTGTTAAAGGTGCCTTTCTTCTCCTTTGCCGCTTTCTCCTTGGCTTTTTGTACAACTTCACTAATATCTGAGCTTTTAGGAATCAATTGCCCATCATCAGTTGACCTAGTTTCGAGTGCGTTCACTGCATCCTTCTAGTGGGTCCGGTATCCCAGCTTCTCGATCCTGTTGTTTTTTAGCATCCACTATTTTATATTAGCTGCATATCCACCTAGACCGAGATTAGGACGCATCTTGTTCTTTTTACTCAGTTCCTTAAAAGACTCGCTACTCTTTAAAGCATTTTCAGATGTCATATTCTCAACAAATGCTTTCCAAACATCAGGTGTGATGAAACCGAACTTGTCGAATGGTGTCAGATCCTTTTGAACATAATCCTTATTAAGGTTCATCCTAAATGTCCGAAGGCATCTTTCCATTGTAGAGAGAAGTCTTTTATGCACGCTCAAGGCAATCTGTGGGGAAAAGGTACTTTGCGCACAAGTTATGCCACAGTTCATTCTTTTTTTCTTCTGGGGCACTACGCCAATCATGAAATGTAATCTTAATTTTTTCTCTTACTAAGACACCACAATCATTATACCATTTTGTGTTGATTCCTTCTGGCTCCACAGGCGCACCACATTGGTCGATAGCTTCTATAGAAAAAATTCTAGCATGTAGCTTGCTGGCTTTCCTGGAACCACCCTTTCGTGTCTTCTGTGAAGTAGATGATGTGGGGGCGGTTGTGTCTTCAGTCAGCACTGTCGCTTCTTCTTCATCAGTGAAATTAAGTCGTCTAGTGCTTCGAGCGGGAATATGCTACGAAATATAGAGTTATATAAGGCATTTCTGTTTGAGTTAAAATGAACAGTGTTAATTTGACTATCAAATATCTCATCGGTTGGATTGTAATCCAGGTCTTCTTGCGGCAGGCGCTGTCTTTTTGTGCACGAAGGATAGGGAGGGGATGGTTCCTCAAAAGATGAGCTACTTGAGCTTTTGGGAGAAGAAGCCACAGGTGTCGATGCACCAACTTCCTCCATTCTAGAGATTGTGTACTAAAAAATTGGAAAATATATATTATTGTATCTGAATGAATATTGAAAAAAAGAGGGTACAGAATAGAAAGACTTTTGCTCTCAATGCGAGTTACCAATTTAATAGCATTCCAATGCTCTAAGTTCATATAGCAATAGCAACCTTCCTATATATAAGAGAATTTAGGACAGGTGTTATAGTAGAGTCGATCATAGTAGTGTCGGTCAAAAATAATGTCAGCAATACTGACACTATACGGTAATAGTGTCCATCGCTGATGTCATCAAACCGACATTATTATTCACATAGTAATTTCACAGGATTCGCACATGAATTTTACAGGAATCAAATCAAATTCACAGGAGAAACATATGAATCAACAATTTTATCTTTGTGCCAAAGAAGGTCTTAAATGTATCCATAAAATAAATAATAATATGTATATACATCAAAAATATCATATAGCATTTCAAAGCCACAAGAATTTAGTGTAACAACAGTGAGAGGAGATCCGACTTACAGTTTGTAGATAGCCAGAATAGGAGAGGGAAGGCGGCTTACCGAGAAAGAATGGGTGAGGGTACTTACATTAGGGTTTCGGAGTGGGTCAAGGAGAGAGGAGATGCTGGCCGAGAGATCGGAGTCATAGCAGGAAACGCGGTGGGCGTCGAGGACAGAGGTGAACGCGCAGCCGAAGGTCGGAGGATGATGCGTAGTTGTGACCGGTGCCGGAGCCAAGGAGGACGATCGACTAGCCGCGGCCAGTGCCGGAGTAGCAACGACGGGAGCGGCGGCTGCGGGTTTAGGGTCCGTGAAAAATTTCAACAGCGTAATGGTGTCGCGCAAGAAATGAAAAGCTACCAGGTTTAGTATGGAATGAAGCGACAAGGCCCGCTTATATAGTAAGAGTACCAATGTCAGGCACCATGACGTCACAAGAACCAACACTACAAAAACTGCTAATAAGATTAATAAGTTCTTTAATTTTTTTTCTCGACGTATATAATGATATTTGATCTACAATTTGATTTTAGTAAATTGCATTGTGTAAGGAATCTAAAAAATTTCTGCTTGAATTTTTTTTGAGTCTTTTCATGAAATTTTTAGTTCAAATATAGAACTATAGGTTACCAATCATATGGTACTATACGTTATGAGGACAAGAAAATGTTGAATGTTGGTCCAAAGTGATTACAAAATTTATAAAAAAATTCTAAAATTAAATAGTAATGCTTATCACCTAGAAAACATTGTACAAGATAATGGAACATTTGGCGCGTAAAAAAGTTTGAAGTAATTTGAGTTACATTTGTTGAGTGACGTTGTAATTTTGGTCATGTCCAACCGATACTACAGAAGTAAAAGACCGACATTGTTGTCCTTGCAATGTCGGTCGCTGCTGATTTCAGCTTGCCCGACACTGTTAATAAGATTAACAATTTCTTTAATATTTTTTGTCGACGTATATAATGAAATTTGATCTACAATTTGATTTTACTAAATTGCATTATGTAAGGAACCTGACAAATTTTTGTTTCAATTTTTTTGAGTCTTTTCATAAAATTTTTAGTTCAAATGGAACTATAGGTTACCAATCATATGGCGCTATACGTTATGAGTACAAAAAAAATGTTGAATGTAGGTTGAAAGTGATTACAAAATTTATAAAAAAAGTTCTAAAATGAAATAGAAATGCTTATCATCTAGAAAACATTATACAAAATAATGGAACATTTGGTGCTTAAAAAATTGAAATCTTTTAAGTTATGTTTAATGAGTGATGTTTTAATTTCGGTTAGGTAGTTACCGACACTATAGTTGTAAAGCACCGACACTGTTGTCCTTGTAATGTCGGTTATTGATGATGTCACACTGACCGATACTACTAACTAAACCCTAGTCATTCTCGCCTATATATATATATGTATCCTGCCCCCTAGCTTCTCAACCGTCAGCACCGCCGTCCCTCAGCCGATGCACGCTGCCCCTCCTCTCTTGAACCACCGCCGCTCCTCCTCCTCCTGTCACATTGCGCGTATGGTCCGTCTTCGGTTGTTACTTATGAGCATGTGGACGCTACTGTAATTTGTAATGATATTTTTTATTTGTAATGATCCGCATGTGTTCATCGAAGATTTTGAGATATGTTAATTGGTACTCACTACTGTAATGTCGCTCAGAGATGACATCAATATATTTGACCGACACTATTGTCAATTGTAATGTCGGTTTCCGCTGACTTCCTATATGACCGACACTATTGCTATTTCTAATGTCAGTTTCCGCTGACGTCATACATGACTGACACTATTGCTATTTCTTGTTTGTACAAAAATTTTCCTTCCCCTTTCTTCTTCTATCCCAGCGAGCCGGCAACCTCTCCATACTCACTCACTCTCCTGGTTATCCTCGTTCTCCATTGCTCAAATCTTGCTCGCTCTCTTGGTCATCCTCATTCTCCATTGCTTGATAACCGGTGTTCGAGCCCAAACATCGACGTTGAGGGCAAGTGGTGCGGGACCATGTACCTGGCGTCTTTCCGCCGATCCATGTCAGAGCCTAGGGTTTCATCTAGCTCGGTGAAGGCTATGACATCTCAGAGCCTGGCGACCAGCTTGAATGTGCGGCAACTCTCCCTGGTTGATTGTCCAAAGTGTGAAAAGTGGATCTTTAGGCTGCAGAGCAAGAAGGCCAACACGTACGGTGAATTCTTCTTCTAATGCTTGGAGAATCAACATGTGAGGGTTTAATTCTGCTCTGATTTGACTTACTTTAACGCATCTATTCTTTAAAATGCTTTGAATCTCATTGTAGGATGATCCAATGAGGTGCGGTTTTTACAAGTAGGGAAAGGACTAAAGGAGATGGTTGGCTGCAAATGTGCCCCACCATGTTCAGGTTCCATCAGAGAAAGAACAGAAGGAAGCAATTGATGTGTTTGTGGAAATAGCAAACTTGAATCTTAAAATTACGCAAATGACTTGTGAATTAGCTGAGTTGAAGCATGTGATCGAGAAGTTGAGCACAACGATGAAGGCAGGAGTGCGAGCTGATGGAGTTTGTATCATCACTGCTTTAGTTGGTTGTATGGTAGGACTATTGGTGGAAACCTGTTAAAGTAGGAGAATGTGATAAATGTATTGTGTTTTAGACTCTTATTTCTCTTTGAATTATGAAATTGTGTATCTAGTGCTGTAATTTGTTCCCTGTTTTAGTGCTAGGTTTGTGTCAATGTTGTTTGGTTCACTATTTTAGAGTCAAACATGTTCCAGTTCAGTTTTTAGAAAAATAGAAGTAAGTTACGTTAATGTCGTTTTCTGCTGACGTCATAATTGTCTGATACTACTGCTAATTGTAATGTCGGTTTCTACTGATGTCATACTTGCACGACACTATTGTTTATTGTAATGTCAGCTTATGCTGACATCATACTTGATCGACACCATTAGTGTCTATATTGATCGACACATATTATCATTCATAATATTGAAAACTCTCAGTCCCACTAGAAGGATCCAACTGGAGTATCAGAATGTGAAACGCTCAGTGTAGCTGGAGCGTCGGAAGATGAGGAGTTCACCTAAGGGCTATAAAAGGGGTCGCAACTGCACTCTTAGAACCATCTCATCTCCTACATCTCTTCGAACCATCTTCCAACCATCTGTCGTCTCTGTGCGCTTAGGTGGCGGCCTAGAGAGTGCAGGAGCTGGAGAGGCATCTTCGGGAGTCAAAGGCTCTGCGGGTGTCCCTCCGCCATGATCTTGACTCTGCGGGGGTCCCTCTGGCTTCAAACCGACATGGCATCGAACATCTTCAAGAAGATGAATAGTGCTATGAAGAAGCTGAAGCTGGGGAGTCTACAACTCCCTTTAGGCCAAGGGGGTTTCCTGCTCACTTCCTCCACACCATGGGTCCTCTGAAAGGGATGCTGAGTCGGCTCCCTAAGAATATGAATTCAGAGTGCCATGACCTGGCATAGGCAGATGCGGACCGCATACTTCCCCTTTGACACCCTAGTTCAGCTGGCGTCCCATCTCTACGCGGCGACCAGAGAGGCAGAGGCGACCATCAAGCGCTTCTCCACCGAGGTGGCCAAGTCAGCTGTTCAAGAGGTGGAGGAAGATGAGGATGAAGAGGACTTCGACATGGAGGACTCGGACATGAAAGAGTAGTTATTATAAGTAGTAGTAGTAGTAGTAGTAGTAGTAGTAGTAATTTTATAAATATTATGTTTACAAGTTATGTAAATTTATAAATATTATTTGTACAAGTTAAAAGTTAATCTCGGCTACAAAGTCGATTTCTCATTTTAATATCGGTTTCTGATGACGTAAGACTTGACGGACACTATTGCTCATTGTACTTTAGTCCCACCTCGCCTATTCTTGCAAGTGTTGACTTATTTATAAGATATAGCTTTCTGTCGTTTGTCGAGGGAGCATGTAAATTGTATGTTCAGATTGTACATTGCATGGCCAGCAATGTGCAATCTAGACATATTATTGTACTTTCTTTCTTTTTTCATTATATACAATACCTGAGATAGCTGTGCCGTCCTGAACTATGGCACAAAAACCGACACTGCTAAAAGATACTAGTTTTGGTTATTTTTTATGTCAGCACGACCGACACTGATAGATTAATTATCAGTGTCAGTTTTTGTTAGATCACGTTTGTCCAATACTATATTGTTCCTTCCTAGTGTCGGATGTGGATGAAGTAAACAATAACCAACACAGGTGTCGTGTTCTGTAGTATGGATTGCTCGTGACGTCTACTGTGAGCGACACTATTGAATAATGTTAGCCATTAGTGTCGTTTTGTAGGATGATGTCACTTGTGTCTGATACTGTTGCGGTTACAACAGTGTTGGGTCGTAACGTTGAGGGCCAGTGAGACTTGTTAGTGTCGGTTGTTACATTCGGCCAATATTGTTATATTTTTTTGAGTGACACCGTAGGCTTGTTTTGTCGTAGTGTCAACAAACCAGGCCCTTGCTCAGCGCATGCTGGGTTTGTTTCCTACCAGTCATTGTGCTTTCATTAGCTCACTCCATATGGACATCAAAGGCACCAGGAACGACTACACTATGAAAAATGGACGTATAACATAAGCCTTGATCACTTGAACATGCCCTACACACTCAAGTCGCTGGCAATGGTCATCTTGCTGGTCTCGCGCTGTTGTCTGTGGCCATCCATATAGATATGTTTCCATTGAAGTATATAACACATGTTGTTCGATCCAGACATGCATCTCAGTATCAGTGTGACCAGGTCTTATAATTATTATAACAGCCCTCTGGTAAGTAGAGTGCTGCCCTGGCCTGCTACTACACGATGTACCTGCGCAACATAGGCTTTTCCAACCATTTGTCAAGGTTTCCAAGCCCCAGGACAATTCCTTCAGGATCTGCATGTAATGATGCTTCACCCAAATTACTAATGGCTATAATGCCTCTCTTGTGGTCAGAGAAGATCTCGTAGCAGGGTATAGGGAACTGTAAGTGTTAGAAAACCGAGGATCGACAAACGATCAAAAGAACATAGGAACACAGATAATTTACGGTGATGAACACCATGGTGCCTCTCCCTCCTATATCTTGGCTTCTCTATCATTCTCTGGTCTCAGCACACACTAGAACAAGAGAGGAGACCTTCACGAGCGACCTCGCCAGTCAGGCAACAAAAAACCACAGCGGCGACAACCACCGACTTCTCACTGTCTCTTGGCTCACTTCGAACGCAACACACACAACTGATTTTATAGCCTGAAGAAGATGCTACCCCTACGCAACACAACCGGTCTTCACGGCGCAAGAACGTATGCTCTGGCGACTCGGCTGACCTTCCTGATCATGAGCCATGAACTGCTAGCTCCACGTCCGAGCTCCGGGTTCTTCTCCATGTGACGTAC
Organism: Zoysia matrella; assembly: GCA_001602295.1. NCBI lineage: Eukaryota > Viridiplantae > Streptophyta > Magnoliopsida > Poales > Poaceae > Zoysia > Zoysia matrella. The sequence continues at coordinate 92,872 of BCLG01000704.1, read as the reverse complement.
GTGGACACCGTATGTACGCAAGCCTCTCCTGCTCATGCGCATGACCTGGCCATCTCGCCAATTAAGTCTCCTGCATGCAGCATGCTGTTGGCCCTCCGCTCGACACGTACACAGGCACCATCGCACGGCGAAGGCTCCAGCTCTCGCGCTCTTATGCCATCGTCCTCAACTCGTGCACACGACCAATCCGATGATGACGATAGCGACGACTCTATCGATGATCAGCCACATCAGACTCAAGTTTCGTACTTCATTCGTATCCTTTTATTGTGTCGGCTTGCTTTATCTAACAAACTATGATACGCGGGACATTATTGGGTCATCGCAGCTCCAAGATGCACCACAGGGAAGCCAGCATGCAACGCCAGCTCCTCGCCGTCGCCCAGCCGGATGTAGAACAGACGTTGACAGTGGCAATGTGCTTCCCAGTAATCAACCCCGCCAGAGAAAGAGGAACAGACCGTTCACACCTGGTTCTTGAAGCATTTAAGTTGATGATCTATGGTTGTGAAATGATGTGTCTTGTGGGAACTATGTGTTTGTGTTGCTTGGTTTGTTCTATGAGACATGGATGTTGAACTATGTTCATGTATGTGCTTATGTCATTGTTGCTTCTATGCATGTTCAAGTATGTGTTTTTGCTGAATTTGTTGTATGTGCTACTAATTTGAACTCTGTGTGTTGTCACAAAATCAGTGGAGTTTACAATTCAATTCTGTGTGCATACAGGAATCGCGCCATCCGAAGTGGCGTGACTGAAGACAGGCGCGACTCAACTGGCAGCACTCCAGCCTCTCTCTGGATTCTGCGCACCGGTGGCGCGACTAGTCACGCCAGTCCTTCTGGCGTGACTCATTTTGTCAGAAATTTCCCGGAATTCTCCGATTTCTGCGCACCAATGGCGCGACTAGTCGTGCCAGATGGACTGGCGTGACTCATTTTGTCAAAAATTCCCTAGAACTCTCTGGTTTGTGGTAGTCCGTGGCGCGACTAGTCACACCAATCCGTCTGGGGTGACTTCGTCGATCTCAGGAACTTCCGGTTTTCTTGGCATTTGTGGTGCGATTAGTCACACCGGTCGTAATGGCGCGACTTCTATCACAAAATTTTTTCATCGAAAGCCAGTTACGATGGCCTGAGTAATAACAATTTTTTTTTAAAAAAATACATACTACGAGAATGAAATGTTACGATCAAAGATAGTGACATTCAAAAAATAAATAATGTGCCATACAAATAGATATAACAACGGTACCATCATACACATAGGATTACATAGAACAGGACATGGCAGGGTACAGTCATACGCAACAGAATTACAAACTAAAAGAGCGACGACATAGAACAGTCATACACTTAGGATTACATCTTACAATAATGATAGTTCTACTAGAATTGAGAAGACGATCCAGACGCATAGTACATGCCCTGCGCATAGTTTGTTGGCGGTGACAGTGGTGGATTCACAGGTCTAGATTTGTAGTGGGGGCACTTGCAAAATGGATCATCGCACATCATAGGATCATCATCAACGATGCTTATAATGTGGCAAGGTTCACCAACACATCTTTGCAACTCACGTAACTCCTTGTACAAATGCTTAATCCGTTATTCAAGAAACTTGATGTATGCTTCGGTGACAAGAACAAGAGCTGGGTCAATCCAGTAAGTCCAGCCATAGTTTTCTTCATCGTAGTACCACTAAGTAATGAAATGAATATTACGAACTACCCGTACCATAAACAATGTCAAAGAAATAAAATAAGTACCGGCATACTAACCTCTCCTTTAGGGCAGCGAAAGAAGCGACGACCAGATCCATCACCTTCCACCTTTATTTGTACAACGCATTTCAGCCCATGGGTGCACTTCGGCCACTCTTCCTTATGACTGTCATATGGACATAATAGATTTCCCATACCAAAATCTCTCCATGTTTGAATTGGAAACTCGGAAATATGTTGCTCGTACCAAGATGGACCAGAACTCTCATCGTATATCATAGGTGGTGGCCTAACAGCGGCTCTCTTACCATGACCTCTACTACCCATGGTTGCTTATTGTTGAATCTGGGTGGAGTACAGAATGCGGGGAGAGGAGGTGGGTTTTATAGCTGTCATGGTCTGTAGTTGGAACTGCATTGATTTACGAAGGACGTGTAGTCACGTCAAATAAAATGACGTAGGAATCTTCACTGTGTACACAGCGAATCTCCATTGTTTACGCATGTGTGCGTTTGTACGTTATCTTTTCGTGCACATCTACTAGTTTACAATATTCATAAACGACAAAAGAAGATGTAGTTCAATGAATATGGTGCGAGAGGGTACGGTCAATTTATTCATTAGTTACTGGTACATGGAAATACATAGCATACATAGACTGCGGAATACATCATACCATTGATAAACCGCGTTCTCTTCTAATCTGTGCCAGAAAAATATCTTCTTATACGGGCACAGCGAGTCCAACTATTTCATCATGTCTCATCTTCAGTCCTATCTCTTTGAGGTAGTTGTTGTTGGGTATCAAGGAGCGTGCGTTGCATCCTCTCATACTTTTGCATATGCATATAGTACTCAGCATCACTTTCTATTTGTGTGATATATGCAAGATTGTTTGGCGCAGGACAGTTGTCTAACCATTCTTCAAACTCACATGGCTTGTATATACAAAATACAAACAGTTCAAGTTTAGTAACATAACAAACTATAATCATATGAATGCATAACCGTAAGTACTATCGTTACCTGACAATAAGGTTCCAATTTCGGACAATGGAAACACCTAAGACCATGGTATATGAAAAGTTTAGCTCGCTCTCCACATTCACAGAATGGCCGATCCTCCCATGGTGGAATTTCTAGCCTCAAATTTGCGTTGGATGCCATTGTGATAAGAGAATCGGTCACTTCAACTCCGTTTTATTGGCACAAAAGCATGGGTGCATAGACCAAGTCCCTGTCTGCAAGATTCTATACCTCACATGGGATGATCCAACTTTAGCAGAAGACCATTATTGATGCTTTGTGATACTGACGTGTCTATTATAAGTGGCATTGATTCCTTTCACATTAGATTCCTGAGCTGCTACAGAGATCCTTGTGACAGGTCACATTGATAGGTACGACATGTCACATCAATATAGGTACGTGATTACAAGCTTAATATAGTGTACGTTACATGGTAATAGCACAACATCAAATTAGTAACATTGTTCATACACTACTAGTACTACATCATCACAACAAAACAGAAAGAACCACAATAATAAGTACTACATGTCCATCACGCCAACAACAACAATACAAATAAGTCCATTCGTCATTGTTAACATTAATAAAAATGAAGGAAGGATAATTAGTCATCTTCATCGTCACGTGGGTTCATGAAACTTTTGCCTTTGTCAAGTCGGGCCACCATTTCTTTTATTGCATCCGCATCAAATTGCAACTTCTTGTTTCTCTCCTCTTCTTTGTCTCCTTTTTTCCTGCTCTCTTGCCTCTTCTTCTTCCTCTAGCCTTCTCTTCTTTTTGCTCTCCTCTAACCTAGCAAAATATGATTCCCAAGAATGTGGGTCCTTCAATCTTGCCTCATAGTAAGCTTTTTTTCTAGCCTCTTGAGCTTCTAACTCCTTCTAACGACACTCCTCTTGGTACACTTGATCGGCTAGCTTCTCCATCATTATTTTACACCACGACATACACTCTAAAGCCGTAGCAAATGTTGTATGCCATGGCGGAGACAAATGATTCTGTGCCTCCTTAGGAGGATACTTTTCTCGATTCTCCCTCCAATATTTCAATGCAATCTCATAGGCATCATGCTTATCCTTCCTTTTATCAAATCCAAACTCTATCTGGATTGTTTCAATGATCCATCCTGGGGGACATGTCAAATGTTCATACTGGATCTCTCTTCTTTTGCTTCTCAAAACCTCCTCCGTTTGTTTAGGATTATACAATTTCAGCTACGTGTAAAATTCACCCTCATCCCTCCATTGCTCCCAATTGCAACTCCGAGTATGCTGTATAATGAAGTACAAGTTGTATTTCACATCCTACTAAAGTGAAAATGAGCATGAAGAATGCAAACAAATATCACAAAATCAATATATTACCTGTGCATCATCATCACTTACTTTGTTGCTACAGTGCCATCCATATGCTAGCTCCGAGGAACCACTCCTTCTCTTGCATGCACACCGCATTGACACAAAACCTTAGGCATCTCATTGCATAGAAAGTGTAAATTGTTACTCAAATCCGGCCAACCTTAAGGTTCTGGATAGTGAGATTTTGAACCATATATCCACTCCTGAAAGTTATACATTCGCCAACAATCCTACATGATGACATGGTACTTGCTAATATTAAGCAATGTCACGAATTACTACAAACATTACCCCACATCTAACTTTACTTACCATGAACTTCTTAGGACAACAAAAAAATGGAGTGTATGTTAAACCAGCAGGCGGCCTTTCTAGCTCAGCCCGATGACCACAATTGCACAACAATGGAATGCGGATATGTCTTCTTGATGCTTCTACCTTCTCCTCATCCGTCATAGGAGGAGGATTTGGTGGTGGAGGTAACCATCGCTCGAAAGCTTCGTACCGGACCGTCTCATATGGGTCTTGTGAAAATAGTAGAATTCTCTTATCAACCATCTCTAGACCATCAATCCATTGGAAGAATTTGCAACTACTCTAATGACCCTGTAAAATCATTGTTAATCATATGTATTTTTTCATTCTTTAATGAATACAATAATCTTACATAGTCTTTATTAGGGCACGTATAACATGCACGTGATGTTGTTGTTATATGGCTGGACTGAATCACCTCGGCAACAGAATTACATCCACACCTCGAAACGAGAAGCGGTGGAGGTACTTCACCATCCGCCGACATTGGAGAACCGTAATCTTTCTTCGGCTCCTTCGGATACAAATGACCCCACTTACCCTAAACAAATGATTCAAAATAACACATTTTAATACAAATGATACCCAAAACAAGTTCTACATGTAACAAAAATTATGTATATTCCACTAAACCCTAACCTAAACCCTAACTACTCCAAACCCAAACAAAACATTCATGAAAAACAAATCTACGCAAAGAAAATGAAAGAGGTATTCACTCGACTCTTTTTTTAAGTTTGAGGAAGGGGGAGGCTCGATCCAGGCCGTATTTTGGAGGTGAAGTCGCGGAGACGGAGAGAGAAAGAAGAGCACGTATGTGCGTGAGGAATAAAAATGTGAGGAGGAAGAGGCCGCGAGTCAAAGCCACCGGAGTCACACCAAACAGATTGGCGGGACTCCAGTCGCGCCAGGATGATCGGCGCGACTCTCGTAGCATCCAGCTGAGATTCTGCGGCTGACGTGGCTCGAGTCGCGCCCGTCTATGTGGCACAGCTCCTTCACGAGTCGCATCATTATGATTGGCGTGACTAAAACGATATAAATTCTAGAAATTTAGTTCGGCGCAGTTTTTTTAAAACATTAATTAAAAAAGATTAAATAAAAAAAAATCACCACCACAACAACTCACCTGCATGCACACGTGCCACCACAAGTCCACAACAATGGCCAGGACGAACACTTGACACACACTAATCTAATAGTCTCAAGTCATGATTATCCTAACAGTAAGAAATTGTTGTGCTACAATATTCATTTGAATTCCTTAGCTAAAGATTACTAGGTTTCGATACAACAGATAGTTAGGGAAGTCTCCCAACACCAAAAGCATCCCATATACACGCTTACCGGTTGCTTACACGATTGTAGTGACACATCATTCCATTGGATAACTCACAAACACATTGAAGACTAGTCAATAGTATTGTTGCGATTTACTTTCCCTTCAGAACACAGGTTAATTCTCTCATTTGTAACATGGAAATTGGATTCCAAAATCGCTCACCTTGACAATTAGCATATTATCTATGCATGTTGGGACAAGTATCAATAAGCTATTGACATGAACACTGCATGTCCTCCTACTGCTGATTTTACCATTCTTGGATCGATTATTTAACGGTCCATCTAGTATGGGATCGCATAATAGGGAAAATAACCTCATTGATCAAAATCACCACACAATTATACCTCGATGAATTTTGTAATCAGTGCAGGAGATCAAAATGATGAATTTGTGACTGTGAATTGTATTAGTGACAACTGAAATATTCTCTATCCAAGGAGCAGTAACAAAAATTACAACCAAAACCGAAAGTTTGCCCAGTGCCGGAGGCACTCGGCAAAGCCTATAAAACACTCGGCAAAATATTTGCCGAGTGCCACCCACGGTAAATCCCACTCAGCTTAGCTTGTGACGGCAAACAATTGTTTGTCGAGTGCTTTTTGTCGTGCACTCAGCAAACTCTCTGTCGAGTGCCGTATCGCCACTCAGCCAAAAAAAAAAAAGCACTCGGCAAAATTTGAACCGGAAAAAGCCCAAAAAAAACGCAAATTTTTTTTAATCAGGAGAGGGCCTCACATTTTTCACACTAGCCGGTCGCGACAATTTTTGCAAATCAGCCGAACGCCGATTTTCAGATTTGAACCCATGACCTCCCTCTCGCGCACGACCCCCTCTAACCACTGCACAACACTGTCACTTGTGTGTAAATTCTATTTTAGTTCCACACATATTATTCTAAACTAAGTGTAAATTGCTTGTTTGAGGCACTAAACGAATTCAAATCAAAAAGTTGTCAACTACAAAGTTTTATAACTTTTCGAGATCTACAACTTTTATTTTGGTAGTTTCTCCATCCGAGATTGTTTATAAAATTTGAATTTCAAATTTAAAAAATTTAAATGTAGTTTTCGATAACAAGATTATTTCAAATCAAAAAGTTATCAACTACAAATTTTTCTAATTTTTTGAGATCTACAACTTTTATTCTGGTTGTTTCTCCATTCGAGGTCATTTAAAAAATTCAAATTTCAAACAAAGTCTTTACCGAGTGTTTTTTTTCACTCGGCAAACAGGTATTTGTCGGGTGTTTTTTGTTTTACACTCGGCAAACAAGAAACACTCCATTTTTCAAAGCACATTTGAAGCAGCAAATTAATTCAAGTTAAAAAGAGTTCAACTACAAAGTTGTATAACTTTTTAAGATCTATAACTTTTATTTTAGTCATTTGTTTATCTGACATAGTGGTAGTAATATTGTTCAAAAATTTTATATACTTTTTTTTAGTTTCATGAAACTATATAAAAGATATAGATTTTGCGAACAATATTACTATCGCTTTGTCGAATGAAGAAATGGCTAAAATAAAAGTTGTAGATCTTGAAAAGTTATACAACTTTGTAGTTAAAAACTTTTTCATTTGAATTAATTTGCTGCTTCAAAATGTGCTTTGAAAAATCGGTTGTTTCTTGTTTGCCGAGTGTAAAACCAAAGACACTCGATAAATACCTGTTTTGCCGAGTGCAAAAAAAACACTCGGCAAACATGCAAGTTTGCCTAGTGCAAAACCAAAAACATTCGGTGAAAAAAATCACTCGGCAAACAAGTGTTTTTCGCTTAGCTCTCGACAAAAAGTTATTTGCCGAGTGCCCGAAGAATTACACTTGGCAAACTACCTAGCACTCGACAAACATTCGGTTTTCGGTAGTGATGACTGTTCTGAAGAGACTGACCCTACTGACCCTACTCCGTTAAGAGCATTTGTTTTTCTTTTTTGAACCTGAACATCTTACATTAACAGTTATAGTATACACACACTCACACCTACCCTCACACAACACACACCCTATGCGTACGCTAGACTTACAAACTATTCATGCGCTACGCATCCTTCTAGAGATTGACGAAGGCCCATAGGTTCTGCCGGCGACAAGGAGCGTCACAGTCCCTTTGTGGCTTCACTCATTGTCCAATTACCTGTGAAATAAACACGGAAATAATCCTGAGTGAGACACCTGAGTTACGATCCAACTCGGGTGGGCAGCGCTCCCACCGAGCAGCTTTGCCACACCAGCTAAGGCTCGGTCTCTTAAGAGCATTTGTTGGTGTGAAGAATTGTGCAAAAAAAATATATTTGCCCTTGCACGATATTTAAATTTGTTTTGTACAAATGACCTGTTTTAAGAAAAAAAAAATCTGCAGCATATAAAAAATTAAATTCATTTTGAACTTAGTTTTAGCAAAAGTTTGGATGTTTTGACAATTTTTCGAATATAATTTAAATTTCAAAATATTCAACAGCAATTTCTATATTATCTGGACATTTTATCCCATTGGTTATATATCAAGCAAAATAGAATATTGGGAGATGGATTTTTCCTCTCATCTTATCTATTTTGATAATCAAACGGCATGTATAAAATATCAATACATTTGGTAATCAAACAGCATTTGACCGTGTTAATCAAACAGCATGTGTAAATTCCAGCCTCTCCACACAGCCGCGAAGGCCGTCTGCACCCACACCCTGCCGGCCGTCGCACCAGCTCCCGATGCCCCCCCTCCCACCTCACCGGCCGGCATCGCTGCCGAGCGCTGCGCCCCGTAGAGTCCCTCACAGTTCTAAGTTAACCTACCTATTTGTGCATCCCAAAGGTACTTTGGTCCATTACAAAAAACATGTATTATCTATTGAATTTTCTTTTTAAAATAATCAAATATCCTGTTGCTAACGCCATTGAAAACTAAGGCTAAACGTCACCTTCATTTTGGAAAATGAGGTTAAATATGTAAATAACTAAAAAAATAAACATACAATTAGATTTTTTAACTAAGGTAAATGGTGCAATTGTTCCTTCATTCATTTACTTCCGTGAATAAGAGAAACAAACGACTTGACCGGGGCGGCGATGGCGTTGGCTCCCGGAACTATGACTTGCGATGCCTTCGTCGGTTCTCTTGGGGATCCATACTCCATGTCTTCGACCTTACCCTTCCTTTTCATTAGGCACTCTCGATCAAAACACCCTCTTCGGCAGCGGCACTCCCACCACGGGAAGATGTTTTCGTTGTCAGTCAGATTATTCAGTTACCCCAACACCTGATCGTTTCGTCGCTTGTACGTGGCCTCCTGGCTCAAACAAATCATGGACCTGGAAGGGCTCTTTCCCGACTCCTGAGCTTGTTAGTAGCAATTTCATCTTAACTCTGTAATGTTTCAGCTGAGGATCTATCCCACATTGTTTTTCACGTACCAGCTCAGTGAGAGAAACTAATAGATATCGAAATTTGACATAAACTTGTCCGAGAGTATACTTCGGGTATGCTTAAGTGCATGTTATCTCAACTGACGTTTTAGATAAAAAGAAAAGCTCAACATCTACTGAATTTAATGTACACTTCACTTTCAAGTGACAGGTTTCAATTCACGTGAGGATATTGAAAACTGAGAAGTTGAAAGTGAATAAATAGCAGTGGGGAAAAGTATGATACGTGCCAGATCAATTATTATTTTAGATAATGGAAATAAAGATCCCACCTATTCCAATGTTTCGCATATGACCTGAGTGTCAGATTATTTATATATAAACCAAAAATGAACTGCCACTTTGAGGTCCAGTCTCCAATCCCAAGCGCTTAGCGTACGTAGTTGTGTAGTACTTTTTTCCTGTCATTTTCTCTCTTCATTAATTTCCATAAGAATCGGAGGCATCGGGAGTGATAACAATAGGAACAGGAAGGGTCAAAATATGTAGCTCCATTGGTTGATACGAGATATGAGATGCGTTGGGTGGATCTAGATTCTAGAGTCCTACTGATGTTTACACAACAAATCGTTCTGTTTCTCAAAGTGGGCATCAGATGCTTAAACAGGAGGGGATACAAAACTGCCTAAGTGATCGTTGTTGGCTTTATAGCTCCCTAATGCGAAGGACGAATCAGACAGCTATGTCGAGCCCACTCGTTGCGTCTAGGCCATTTCATATATTTTGTTTTAATTTACTTTGACCATTCATTTTATTTTATTATAATTTGTTTTATCATCAAAAGTGTTTGAAACAAGCTTATAATTTTAAGTATTTGATTTAGTTTTTTAAATGAAATAAATAGTCAAAAATAATGTTAGAAGTTAACAACAACGTCAGAATGGAGGAAGTATTTTCTTCGCCGTCCACTTCATCTCTGACGCAGTTGGAGCTTTGCCTCATCCCCGCCCCACCCTCTGGATTCGCTCACCGCCGCGAGCTCTCTGCCATCAGAACAGCCGTGCTCGCCTCACCGTTCATTCCAGCCCGCCCGAACCTTCCATTGCGTCAGCCTTGACGAGCCTGACAAAGTGACAAGGACTGTGTCCTCCCAAGAATGTTGCATGTCCAAACAATAAATTGATACTCTCTCTATTTTAAAATATAAGCATTTCTATGTTTAGTTAAACATAATTAAAGATTTAGCTACATGTTTTTTGTCCCAATTTTTTTTGGAATGACACTTCGCGATGAACTTGATTTAATATATCATTGTAAGTATGTAGACTTATATTGAATCATTACTATTGATTTAATATGTTTATAAGACATTTTATTAAGCTCCTGTGCTGTAAGTTGACACTTCATATTTCTTGTGTGGAGAAAAAAAAAATTCAGCCCATCCTGAGTTTCAGTCCTAGCCAAGATCTCCAAGGGCAGTCATCTTTGCTGCAGACAATGGGTGGACTCCCCTCCCCTGTAAGCTGTAGACAATGGGTGGGTTCGCTGCAGCTGTGGGCACATAAATTTGCTGCTGGTTGTACTAGGAACAGCCACAGTGGCAGCAACAAAAAGTTGCAACGAACAGGCATAATACCTCCGCAAAGTTTGTGTGTCACTTCGCTAACACGGGACCAGAGAATGTCTTCACTTGATAATGTTTTCTACTATATCTCTCGCCACGTCATTTGCAGGCTATGCATGCAGAGCCCATTAGACCAACGCATGTTAGTTGGGATCCTCGTCCAAATTTACACTGGAAATCGACGAGCTAGCTGCTGGCTACAAACGAATGTTAGCACTGCTAGCTTATGTTTTTGTTATTAAGATTAGAGATTTGTTATGATGCTTGAGAGATATCGGAGGTATCTTCGGTTTCTCCATTAATCTCAAAAATTAGTATTGGGCATAATATTTACAATACTCGCTATTTTTAATTGTTAGATCTAATCCAATGAAATGGTTACTTAAATTCATAAATTCATGACTTGCCTCCTAGAGTCCTAGTACAAGAGGGATGATTCTATATCACCATATCCATGGACTCCTATTATTTGCTTGGAAGTACGTACATTCTTAACACGGTCGTTTTTGAACATAGAAACAGTATGTGAATGTTGTATATGAACAGCGTTTGTGGGCGATCAATCATGGATATCGTAGCATGTGACAGTACCAAAGATGATAGCTTGAGCGAGTGGTCGAGAGATGACACGTGGAGCTTAGTAGATTACTCTCCTGACTAAAAAGCGCAGATTCACTTACGTCGATAGGCTTCATATGTATGTCTACACTTTGGACCTTCTACTCCGTCCCAGCGAACCCCACACTGACTTGTTGATCATGCACTCGTAATCTGCATATTATACTGTTTTGTTCATTCATTCGCAGTTAGTAACTACTCTACTGCGTACATCTCAATTCCTCTCACTTTATATACCCAAACCAAAGGCAAATTGGCCGTTCGTCTCAAATAAGCACATGGATATCTCTGATAGCTTTTACAATTCTCCTCAAACTCAAGAATGAATTTTTGCAGCTCTGCAAGACTCTAGCTCTTATATAAATATCTAAGAAATCAAGAATTTTATGATTAATTTAGAGACTACAATGTAACTGAAATGACTTTTTGCAATCCTGCCAAGACTCTAGCTTGATCTATGCATTTACTGACTAGCTCTTATATAAATGTCAGAAAAATCGAGGATTTTATGATTATTTTTATTATTTAAAAAATATGATAAATATTATATATTTTGTTATAATTTACTTTTTCATTAAAGTTACTTAAAATGACTTATGATTTTATATATTTTGAACTAATTTTTGAAATAAGATGCATGGAAAATTGACTTAAAAATAGAGTAAAATGCACCAACGGCCCTCCAACTAGTTGGGTGGTCTTATCTGAGTCCCTAAACTTTGATTTTGTATTTTTAGCACCCTTAACTACTGCTCTCGTCTCATCTAGAGCCCTAAACTTATTTCTAGCACCCTAAACTATTACCCCGGTTCCTTAAACTCTTATTTTGCATTTCTAACTCTTTAATATATTTAAAAAGTATATTATTCAAAACACTGTTCAGATGTGTAAAATTATAAGTTATTTTTTAGTAACTTCAATGATAAATCAAATTATAATAAAATATATAATATTTTTATTTCTATTTCTCTAAATATATTTAAAATCAATTTTCCATTCATCTTCTTTAAAAAATTAGTTCAAATGTGTAAAATTATAAGTTAGTTTTAAGTATCTTTAATGAAAAAGTAAATTATAACAAAATATATGATATTTACCATATTTTTTTGAAATAATAAAAATAATCATAAAATCTTTGATTTCCTAGATATTTATATAAAAGTTTGTCAGTATATGCATGGATCGAGCTGGAGTCTTAGCAGGGCTGCAAAAAGTCATTCCAGCTACATTGCACTCTCTAAATTAATCATAAAATTCTTGATTTCCGAGACATTTATATAAGAGTTAGTCAGTACATGCCTGGCCCGAGCAAGAGTCTTGGCAGAGCTGCAAAAGACATTCTAGCTACATTGCACTCTACAGGATTTTATGATTATTTTGCTATTTAAAAAATATGATAAATATCATTATTTTATTATAATTTACTTTAAAGCTACTTAAAAAGACTTATAATTTTACACATTTGAACTAATTTTTGAAATAAGATGAATGGAAAAATGACTTTAAATATATTTGGGGAGCTAGAAATAAAAATATCATATGTTTTATTATAATTTGCTTTATCATTGAAGTTACTAAAAAATAACTTATAATTTTACACCTTTGAACAATTTTTTGAATAATATAAATAGGAAAAAAATACTTTTTAAATATACTAAGGAGTTAGAAATGCAAAATAAGAGTTTAGAGATCTAGATGAGACGGGGCCAATAGTTTAGGGTGCCAGAAATAAGTTTAAGAATCCAAATGAAATGGGGGTAATAGTTTAAGTTGTCAGAACGCAAAATCAAAGTTTAAGGACTCAGATGAGACTATCCAACGAGTTGGAGGGCAGCTGGTACATTTTACTCAATAAACAATATTTTTAAAAATTTTAATATGACAAATGGCAAATGTGATTTCCAAAAGTAAAAAATTGGCACTTAGAATAGGACAGAGTGAGCAGTATTACTTGAAGTGATCGCCAATTGTTTCTAGGGTTGCTGTTCGTGCCACTTACTGCAGGCCTGGGCTGTTTCTATATAATTATCGGAAGCCCATTGTGATGTGGTAGTCTATCCATCCACAAATGTAAGTATTTATAGATTTGATTGAAGTTATAGAGTTTCAACTAATATCTGAAAAGATTAATTATTTGAAAGATCAAGAGCTACTTATTATATTAGTTAATTTTACAATGAATCTAACAACACCATTTTAATTTATACAACATTATACATTAACGGTCATATATTGATGATCAAGTTAAAACTGTGAGGGTCAGATCGAGATTAGGATCGGACCAAATTTTTATTTATTTTTGAACTAAAATTTGATAAGGCCGAGTTAATTTATGAAAGATTCACGGACTGAGTGCTTTTTTTTTCACCCCTACCCCTACGTCTCGGCCCAGTGAACTTCTCGAAAGGAGGCATGAGAAAAAGTGGCAAATATGAATTACTAAACACAGGCCTGCGTCACTGATAAAAGAATTATCATGCAGTGAGACATACAAATACAAAGAAGAAACTGCAGTTTACAATGAAGCTAGATTATTCACTTCTACTGATGTGTCTATTTCATGAAGTCGGCTGTGTCGTTTTGTCAGTACTAACTGGTGAACTGAGGCCATTTGTCATTTTTAGGAAATGATGATATGGTATTTTTGTTGGCTGCACAACTCTACGCTGTTTTATCTGGGAGATTGTCACCGGCAGATGCGCGCATGCCTATTCTTGTTCTGGGGCATGCATGCTACATAAGGTTTGCGCGCAAACTTATGTAGCATGCATAACGTTATCCAGTCCTCCCTATTTGATTCAGTTAAGCAGCTACAGAAGCTTGAGTTGGGAAAACGGCAAAATATTTCCAAACCTGAAGCTCAAATTTTAGTTATTAGCATCCTTGTTGTAATAGCTGTAGTCCATGGAGCGTCCAGGCTTCCAAAAGCACAAGAAAGCTGCGTCTGCCCAGATTTGACAGATGGTGCTTTATGGTGGAGATCTTGCTTTGCAGTCCTGGTTCAGCAGCATGAGATGCTTTTCTACGAAGCATGATTTCTCCTCACATGTGCATTTCCTCCCCCTCCCATCCCCATCCAATAGCAGGGATATAATTGGCAATTCAGAAAAAGAAAAAGCTGACAGCATCAAATGGTATAGGGGTGGGTTTTGTTTTCCGACAAAAATGGCATCAATGGCAGCTAAAGAATAAGGAATTGAAACTGATGACGCACAAGGAAACTTATACTTTTTTATGGCGGCGAAGGAAAACGTATAGCTTTTGATGGCAAGGAGGGAATTTCATATAATAGTATTCTGCGTAATATGCCATCCATTTTGTACAGGCTGTCCAAAAGGCTACGTTTTCATTATATGATACCCCCTTCATTTTTTATATTATTGTTACTAGGACAAGAATTTTAGTTAAAAACTACTCCATCCTCCGTTCATTTTTATTTGTCATTCTAAAATTTCAAATTTGTGCCTAAGTACTTATCTTTCCTACTTTATAATACATATTTCTCTATTTGAATACACTTTTCACTATCTCTTCTCAATAATCTCTACTCTCTCCTTGTTTCTCATGTACCATACCATTTTTGTTTCTCCTTAGTTTTCATGACGAGTAAAAATGACAAGTAAAAGTGAACGGATGGAGTAAACTAAAATTATTGTCGTTAAAGATAATTTTAAAATGTAGTTAGTATATGTTGATGTTCGAGTGGTATCTATATATGATTCAGGTGAGAGGCTACGTACACCTGCTTTAATAAGGCACCTGCAGGCCAAATGTGAGACTTAAATATGTACAACTGCTTTGACAATTAAGATCATGTTCTTCTCTAGAAGTGACTATCCGTAAGAAGTGATTCTCTAATGAGAAAGGTCTTTGTGGTTAAAAGTGATATGTATGATAAACTCTTATACTCTGGACGTAGAATTATTAACAAAATCAAGAGACTACAATTTTAAGCTTCCATCTTTCTAGTTCATTTGAGATAGTCATTTCACAGGATACGAGAACAATTATTTCTTCTTAAAAAATATTTGATATAATATATCTAATTTTGACTGAGTCTCTGAGAATCAGTTTCCTAGAACTCTACCAAAAAGTACCCTAAGTCATCCAAAGGCTTGCAAAGGCCAAATGGTTTGGTATAGTACATTAATTGTTCCATCTCAATTTATAAGAGAGACTCAGACAACAATTGCTACTGTAGCTTTGGAGTTAGAGGCCACCCACACTAGACTCCAACTCTGGCAACACTTTTCACAAAACTAGACTACTTCGATTGCGTCCGAGAGGAATTCTATTGTATCAGGGTCAGGGATATCCCACGATTCATCATGCTGCACCTGCTGTAGATGAAGCATCTTTGCTGCATTTTGTTGTAAAGAATACACATCCTGGTCTCTAAGAATCGAGGCTTGTACGGAGCTTCTGAAACCGGCCACTAATCCCATTGGACACCCTGGTCGTATCATCAGGTAGTGAATCTGGAACCCTTGCTGGAACTATCATCGGAGAATGAGTGGTAAGGGAAAAAAAAAAAAAAGGAGCATAGCGATATACCAACTTGCTCTGTCCGTGCTCTCCTTACCCCTATATTCTGTTAGGCTCGATTTCGTGACATTATTGCTACCTTCTGACGTAAAAACCTTGAACTCGAAGTAGCAGTGAAAGTGCACAAAACCAGTAGAGTATCCCTGACATAAGTAACAGATTTCTGACAGTTACCTCATTGTATTCAAACTAAGGAAAAAAAATTTCTGTAGAGACTTGGGCTATATCCTGGTTATTGCCTACTAGCAATCGCAACTGTCTTTATCAGCGCATAAGCTGTAGAGACTCGGGCCATATCCCAGCTATTTGTGCAACAGTAATTGTTTGTTTTCCCTAAGAAGCACATGCTCTGTTTTCATATTTGTAAGATGCAGCATCTGAAAAAAACATAAAAAGTATTATCACAGGTTAACAACTAGCCCCTCAGTTTGAAATTTGATGACGTTCAGACAGCAGATGTTTGTTGTTTTTCGTTTCAATATTGCAATCCAAGAATTCATGAACGGAGTATGCGTATCATTCAGCTCCAACTCGCAGAGGGGATCAATATTTTCCAATTAAGTAGGCAAACAGGCAACCTTTTCACTTTTTCAGAATCACGTCACATTGATCCCCTCTCCATTCCTCAAGCAAACTCACACAGCCATACACATACATACCACGGGAACTCTAAACTACAGTAACACACATTCACCTCTGCGAGATATCACAACATTTCAAAATTTACATGGTACACACAAAACATACTAGTACATAGAAAATCCACGTCTCGAAGATTTTACCAATTATCTGACGAAAGACCTTCTCCACCATACCTGGAAAGCTCTTATGAGATTCGGACATTCAGCTCCTCTAGACGCATAAAACTGGAACCATTCTTCAAAGAAGCCTTGCTGCTGCCTGAGAGGGAGAGTCAGAAGGCCGCGACCTAAATTCTCTTCCAAGGATCTCACATCTAGCCCTTTGGGGCAACGCTGAAGCCAACCAAAATCAAGCAACATCGTGCTGAACCATCCAGAAAAGAGGAGACTTCGTACATCACCACGGCACTGAACTTTTCCTTTGCCAAGTGCAATGAATACTCCAGCTGATATTCGGCTAAGCTCGTACCTGACCATTGGTGATGCTTGCTCATGCATCCTGATGAGTCTGTCCTGCTTCGCCCACAATTCCACAAACTCTTCTGCCATGTCATTATTTACAAGAATATCCAAGAGCCAGTTTAGGTTCTCTGTTTGGCAAGAGACTCGCTCTACCAATGGTTTAGTTCCCCTGACCACCACTGCCTGACTAGTTTGATCTTCTGTTGACTCTGTGGCTTCTTCAAACAGATCAACCAGTGATTCCAAACAAGAATAACAGATCTGGTACAGACTGACTTTGTTTAGACCTGATAAGTCTTTTTGATAGACTGAACTTTTGCTTAGAAGACCGTTTACCAAAGATTGCATGTCTTTTCTCGCCCCACTGTTTGTGCTGCCAGCAACAGATTGAATAAGATGGACAGTTAGGTCTTCTGAACCACTCCAGCTGTGTGGTCGCAACCGTGCCAGTATATCCTGGGATATTTCATCATCGAAAGTGCATCTCACAAAGAGACTCTTCAGCTTCTCCTCATCATTTTCACTCCAGGGCACTGCTTCTATGTATGTCAAACATGATTTGATTCCTCTGTCGAACATGATTGAAGAACATACCTACAGCATAAGTTATGAGCTGTTTAGTTATGTCCAGAAAAGAAAAGCTTAGTCTAAATATGTAGTCACTTCATAGCAGAAAACAGAAAGAGTCATGTAATGCTAGAGGAAAGTAGCAGAGCCATGTAATGCCAATTAGATATTATGCTATAGCCAATTCAGTATATTTTCTTGTGTGCTAAATTCACATAAATGATTTCATGATTTTGGAAAATTTCCCATATTCGCTCTGATCAGACTACTCCATTAGCAAAATCGATAAGCATGATACAGTAACAAACAAACATGATGCACTAAATAACCACTAAATAGAAAAAAATCATTTTATGCATCTTAAAAGGATGTTAGAAAAAAAAAGGGACATTTTAATATCTGTGACTATGTAGGCATACTGATATCTCTTCAGATTGCAGTTCATTGTCTATACATTTTTTTAGTTGCCAGACTTACACCGACCGTAGGTGTGTCTCACTGGCATGTTAACAAAAAAAAATCATATAAATAGTTCCAATTATATGTAATGCATGAAAATTATCACCGAAAACTAATGATTATAAATCCAACTACACTAGAGTTCCAATCAGATCATTACACCACAATATATGAATGAGATTGACAATTGACACGATTCTATTTAGTGACATCAACACTCTAACCTATAGGCTTTTGGAATAGATCAACTAGTACAGAAAGCAATGCAATAACCGATCAGTATGCTAGATGAAACACAACTACTATTTGAGCAGACAAAATGATACAATGATTTGACATAATATATGCAAACTCAGCATATGTATTGTGACCGTGAGATCTTGGGTTTGAATTCTAGGAACAGCCTCTTAAAGAAATGAATTGAAAGACTGCATACAAAAGGCCCAGAGTTGTCGGGCCCTTCCTTGGACTCTGCACAGGGGTTTAGTCCCAATTGCCAAGCGTGAGAATATACAACAAGCATATCTAGCTGCAATCAGTATGTACAATTCTGAATGGTGTATGACGCATCAAATGGATGGACAAATTGTTCCTTTTGTTAGATGGATTGGGCAATGTCAGTCATCTATACCAAATCAATTAGAGGCCTAGAAGCGCCATTTATTGTATAGAGTATTACTCTAGCAACCACATTACAGCAATCCAAGAACGACAAGCAGTTTCCTGTTTCTCACCTCGAGGACATCAATCGCATGTGACACACCGCTTCCAGATAGCCGCCTAATTGGATCAGGCTCATACATTAGCTCAACCGCCATCTTGAAAGCTTCCAAGTTCTGCACCCCATCCACGTCAATCCTCTTCCAACCGTCAACATCATCGGCTGGAGTGGCATCTCGCGGGGCCATGGAGGCGAAGAAGGCGCTACAGTCACACAGAACCCCGGAGTCCAACTCCATGAGCACGCACCTCCCGTCCCGCCCCCTGAGAAAAAGCCTCAGATCCAGAGCGCCACTGCCGTCCCAGCCCTCCCGCACGGCCACCACGGGGGCCACTGCCAGGGAGGACGCAGGCGCTGGCGTCGTCGCCGGCTCGATGGGGACCAATTCCATCGTCGCCAGGGCCGGAGGAGGCAGCGGGAGCGGTGCTGGAGGCGGGACCGCCCCATCGGGGTCGATGGGCGACACACGGCCGGGGGAGAGGATGCGGCGCGGGTCGATGAGGCCGCCGAGGTTGGAGAGCCTGGACGAGGCCGGCGAGCCGCTGAAGGACGGCGCGGACGGGGACTTTGGCGGCAGCTTCCTGCCCCACCAGCCAGCTCCTCCCGCTCCAGCCCCAACGCCCCCGCCCGGGGACAACGTGGCCGCTGTCGCGGGCGGCAGAGGGCGGAGGTCGGGGCTCTGCGTCGCGCCGGCGAAGGAACAGCACCACCCGCGCGCCCGCACGCGCGATGCTCCCCCGCGGCGGCTACGCGGCGCGTCCGCCATTGCCGCGCTAGATCTGGAGCTGAGCTGGGCTGGCCCCCCGCTACGGCCAGGAGGGGGGGGGGGGGGGGGGGGGGGGGGGGGGGGGGGGGGGGGGGGGGGGGAGGCGATGGCCGCGACCGTGGTGGTGGGGGAGAGGATGGCGAGAGATTCGAGGAGTAGTCCGCGATCTAGTGACTTGCCAGTGAGTGATGAGCGGTGCAGAGGTCGCTGTCGTTGGCCGGCTCTGGCTGGCACCGCCGTGCACTCCCGCGGCAGTGTAGAGAGGTGAGGTGTGAGTATGTTGGTACCAACGGATTAGTCGCTGGAATGTGGGCTCCACATGGAACTGGTCAAGCGGATTTCCACCGTCTCCGGAGGCGGTAGACCGTTGGGATCTTCTGCGCACGTTGCGTCATCCGGTTCAGGTCATGGTATGACACGTGGGCGCAGCCACGGTTTAACAGTTTGAGATTTACTCAAATTTCCTTAAGAATTTCACAAACTCAGGCCTCTTTGGAATATGAGAATTTTTTCTATAAAATTAAACTGATATGTATGAAATTACTATGAGATTTTTGTGAAATTCCTGCTTGTTTTTAGAGCAACATAAATAATGTATTTTGTTACACAATTGTATCTACTGGTATTTTGAAAATATTTGATCAAATGCATAGGTTCAATGCTGATTGTTAACAATTGTTATCACTGTACTAAAATCAAGCATTTCTGGTTATGAATCTTCACAGTCTAGCACCTAGCATGATTGTTGTGCACATTTTATTATGCATGTGTAATGATTAAAAAAAAACTAAACGGTAACCCATAAAGAAGCATGTGCAGTTTGATGGAACAGGCGACTCGGATTTATTGCTGCATTCAATATAAACCATTCAATTTGACAAATAATCGTTCATTTTTAAAATATTGACACTATTAATTTTTAACTATTTTATTAAAAAATTCAAATGCATCAATTTATTAGTCTTGTTTCAAGTACCATTATTGATTAATCAAATTGAAATAAAAATATATTATATTTATGGTGCTTTTGTTAATAAGATGAACGGCTAAAATTGATGTTGAAAGTCAACGGTGTCAATATTTAAAACTGAAAAAAGTAGAATAGAGCGTTAATATTTTTTTAATAAAGGAACAGAATAGCAAAGTTTTCACGACACCAAAAACTATGCTAACCGAACAAAGAGTAAAGCAATGCAATGTGCTTAATGAATATGCACACACCACGCGATGTCTTACCTTAAGGCACACGTCTAAAGTTGTGGGTATCTCAGAAAGCACAACCTTCTTTGCTAAGACACATTGATGGTGTGGTACCGTGACTTTGAGCTTTGGTTGCATTAGAAATAATGTCAGAATTCCATCAACCACATCCACAAGGGAGAACTTACAAAGGTTTCTAAAGTGCTATTATCACAGCTATGTTAAAGAAAAAAAACAATTTATTGTACCAAGGAAATCAACCTAAAAATATTGAATAACATTGCTGAACTTTCACAATAATTCTCTCTCTAATTAAAGAAAAACAGTCCAAAAGGTCCTACAAAGTGGACAGCTAACAGACAACTGGCAAGAACGTGACAAATGTGGGGCAAGCTGCTTAAATCAGAGTGTGGCCACATACTCACATGTACTGTACTATATTGATGCATTGCTATACTAAAGACATGAAAAATGATTCTGCCACAAGAGTATATATACCCCTCAGATAATTACCTTTACCTTCTAGTACTTCCCAAAAGTACAATATTGTTAGCCACTTGGCAACATCAGATTGCATCAGTTGGCAGTACCATGTAGGACTCAATGTTTCTGTGAATTTTCATGTGCACCGGCAGTCACCAAATCGTGAGTCTGACTTTTGGTGTTTGCACTCAACAAAGAAGAGGAGTATTATAACTTCCAGTTCACATATGAAATTATTCCTATGTTTGTCCTTTCAAATCCTTCGCAAAAAATGTTTTTCCTTTCATATTTATCTTTAAGCAACTGAAATGACTCATAAAATAAATAAGCTTCATCCTAACAGAAGTGAAGCCCTGTTCCACCTTTTTCAGGCGATTGACTGGGTAATTGCAAAACTGAAAAGGGAACGCATCACATGGAGATGGTTAAATAGCAATGTGCTCCTGGGATCCACGAACCTGGCAGAGCGGAGTGAGAATCCACATGGCAGAATGGAGCACAGACCACTCAATGCTTGGTGCAAGGCATTTGCATCGGCTGCGTCAAGCCAAGGATAGCCAAAGCTTGCTGTATAAAAATGAGCAACTTTTCAATGTTTTTGTTACCATTTCAGAGACACGGACTTTGGCATGCAGGACATTTGAAGAACTTATCTCTTAAGAAATTACCTGCAGTCCACTCGAACTATATACAACAAATGTCAGTAAACAGTTTTTGCACCAATGGACATTCAACATGTCATCCTTGTGAAAATCAGAGGAAATATGAAGGTTTTGGTGGAATGTCGGTAGTCCCCTAAGGCCGACGGCTACGTGTTTATATATTGGCAATAACCGCCATTGCCTGGCTTACATGGAAGAGATTAGATCATGAGTTGTTACCGTGATTATCTCAACAATATGAAACAACTTTCTATCCTGATTTATGGTAACAACTCAAGATTTATCCTGAATTTACATAACTATCTAACACCCTCTCTCAATCATAACTTTCCTAAGTTAAGATTGTATTTGACGTTCTCAAGCTGTCGTGCAGCAAGTGCTTTTGTAAAGCCATCACCAACTTGATCTCTTGTAGAAACAAAGTCAATCTGCAGAAGTCTTCATTGAACTCGTTCTCTGACGAAGTGAAAATCAACCTCTATGTGTTTTGTTCTGCCATGGAAAACATTAGAAGCAAGATACTTGGCACCCATATTATCACACCATATTCGAGCAGTAGGAGGAGATGGAATCTTTTGTTCCTGTAAGAATGTTTGATTCCACATAATCTCAGCAGTTGCATTAGCAACAACTTTATATTCTGATTCAGAACTAGAGCGAGAAACTGTGGCTTGCTTCTTGGCATTCCACGAAACAAGATTAGAGCCTAGAAAAATTGCAAAGCCACCAGTTGATCTCCTGTCATCTATACAACCTGCCCAATCAGCATCTGAATATATATGCACTTACATTAGTAGAAGTTGATTTACATAGCTTCACTCCTAAGTTTGTGCAAGCTTTCAGATATCTCAAGATTCGCTTCATAGCTGCCCAATGTTCAGTAGTAGGAGTATGCAAGAATTGACATACTTTGTTAACTGGAAAAGCAATATCAGGTCTTGTTAAAGTCAAATACTGCAAAGCTCCTACAACACTCCTGTATTGAGTTGCATCATTTGGTCCCAAGACTGATCCCTTATGAAAAGATAGCTTTTCACTTGTGGACAGGGGAGTACTTACAGGTTTGCAGTCTGTCATGCCAACTTTTCTAATACCAACTGGAGTCTTGTTCTATTCCAAGAAAGTAATGTAGATCTCCCAAATCCTTGAGTGCGAATTCCTGGTGCAAATCATGCAGTAATGCTGGCACAGCTTCCTGTTTTGAATTCATTATAATCATGTCATCAACATAAATGAGCAGGAACATAGTTATGCCACCTTGATTATAGAAAAATAGAGACGTATCTGCTTTAGAACCTTTGAAACTGAGCTCAACAAGTTTCTTGCTCAGTCGTTAGAACCAGGCTCAAGGTGCTTGTTTAAGTCCATATAGTGCTTTGTCCAATTTACATACAAAATTGGGACATGACTTATCCTCATATCCAGGGGGTTGTCTCATGTACACTTCTTCAAGAATGCCATGGAGAAAGGCATTGTGAACATCTAACTGTCGGAGTGTCCAGCATTTGGAAACAGCTAAAGACAAGATGATGCGAATAGTAGTAGCTTTTACCACCGGGATAAAAGTATCTTCATAATCTATACTATACCTTTGCTTGAACCCTTTTGCAACTAGATGAGCTTTGTATCTGTCTAAACTCCCATCTTGTTTCCTCTTGATTTTGTAAACCAATTTACAATCTATGACATTTTTACCTTTCTGTGGAGGAACAAGATGCCATGTTTTATTTTTTTGCAAGGCTGAGTATTCATCATCCATGGCCTTCTTCCAATTTTCATTACTAAAAGCTTCAACTAAATTCTGTGGCTCACCTGTAGAGGTAAAACAACCATACTTTCCAATTTCCATATTTAATGGTGTCGTCAGTGTAAACTTTTTCTTTACAGATGTCACTTTGGAGCCTTGTATGTGGACGTGTAGTAATTTCAGTTGTAGATGATATCTCTTGCCCCCCTGCCAACGAACCTAAATGGCTTGGCACATCAGGTGTATTGGTCATGACTCCTGTTGGACTGTGCTGCTCCGGAGTGGTGTTTCCTGCCGGATGTACAGTAGGTGTAACAGGCAGAACACCCATGCTTCCAAACATTTCTTCATGTGCTTCAGTATTAGCTGCAGCTTGGTTCTGAAAAAACTTTAGTTTCTGGACAAGGTTTAGTAGATATAGAGGAACTACTCATATGATCTTCAGATGTGTTAACTCCAGGAATAAAATTATCAGGATTAAACTTGGCAGTAGAGAAATCTGTTTGAATTCCTTTCCCAGTGTTACCAAGCATTTTATCAAAAGGAAAACCAGATTCATCAAACACCACATTTCTGGAAATATAAACTCTCCCAGATGTAGGATCAAGGCATTTGAAACCCTTATGAGAGAGGCTATAACCCAAGAAGACACATTGTTTTGAACGATACTGGAGTTTGTGAGAGTTTTATGGTCTCAAATTGGGCCCGCATGCACAATAAAAAATACGCAAGGAGCTGTACTCTGGTTTTTGATGAAAGAGGCGCTCTAGAAGTGTTTTGTAGTGCAGAACACAACTAGGAGTTCTATTGATTAGATATGCAGCAGCAAGAAAGGCATCTTCCCAGAATTTGAGTGGCATAGAAGTATGAGCGAGGATGGCAAGACCAACCTCCACAATATGGCGATGTTTTCTTTCAGCTGAGGCATTTTGTTGATGAGCATAAGGACATGAGACATGATGTGTAATACCTATCTTTGTAAAGAATGTGTGCAGCTTTTGGTATTCTTCCTCCCCAATCAGTTTGTACTGTGATGATCTTTCTGTCAAAGAGACCCTCAACAAGATTCTGAAACTCTTGGAATTTTTGGAACAACTCATACTTAAATTTTAAGGCATAAACCGAGGTGAACTTGCTATAATCATCTATAAAACTCACATAGTATTTCTTGCCTCGAACTGAGGTGGGTGCAGGGCCCCAAACATCAGAATATATGAGCTCCAAACGATACTGAGAAACATGTTGAGACCTAGAATAAGGTAATTGATGACTCTTAACTTTTTGACAAGCATCACAGACTTGCTTATTTGAATCAGAGGAACAAGCAAGATTAAAACTACTAATGACTTTCTCCACAATTTGTGTAGAGGGGTGTCCTAAACGACTATGCCACTGTTGAATAGAAGGTCTAACAGCTCCAAGTGCTTGCTTTGTTGAAGATAGCGATGCTGATTGAGGAAGGGGGTAGAGTCCTTTTCGACATGGTCCTTTAAGCAGATGTTTCATCGTTACTGATCCTTTATCACAAAGAAATTCGGGTGAAATTCCGGAAAAAAAACAGAATTATCACTTCCTAGACGATGGACAGAGGCAAGATTTTTATCAGCTTTAGGAGAATACAGGATATTCTTAAGAACAAGATCTCGATTATGAGTTTTTACAACTGAATGACTAATATGTGTAATCTCCATACCTGATCCACTTGCTGTGTGAATTTGATCATTGCCTCTGTAACGATCACGGACTGCTAGTTTCTCCAATTCAGCGGTAACATGATCTGTAGCGCCGGTGTACACATACCAGTTGGTATCAACTCCATATGACATTGCAGCCGCTGCATATTTCTCATCAGGAACATAATTTTCATCATACCTGTGCCAACATTCTATCTATCAATGTGGCCTCTTTTTCCACATACTTGGCACTTTGGCCTATTATCATTGTTACTTTTGCTCTGTCATGGGGCGTTATTTGTACGCTCTCTTCGTCTGTTGCCACTACTCATGTGGCCAGGTGTGTCCCCACGATATCCACTACGGCCGCGTTGTGTCCCGCGTCCTCGGTTCGCTATGTTACCCGAGTGCGAGTCAGCGCCGCCGCGTAGCATCTCCAAGCACTGCTCATAGGAAAGCAGCTGGGCATATGCATCTGTTACCGTAACTTGTTCAACCCGAGAAATGAGAGAAGTTACTATGGGATTGAACTCATCATCTAACTGGGCAAGGATATATGACGCAAGTTCATAATTGTCTAGTGGTTTGCCAGATATGGCCATCTCGTCTCCGAGGGCTCGCATCTTCCCAACATATTTTGTGATTGAGAGATCACCCTTCTTGGTTGTCGCAAGAGCAATGCGAGTGTTTAGAGCTCGAGCTTTCGTCACTGATGAGTTTAAGGACTCGATGATAGCCCAGGTTTCGGCGGCCGTTTTGCACTTGACCACCTCCATCAGAACTTCCTTGGTCATATTTGTCAGCAGAAAGCCAAGAACCTGCTGATCCATTGCTAACCAATCTTCATATTCTGGGTTAGAGACGAGAACATCCTTGGTACCCTGCTTCTCCGTCAAGGTGGCTTCAGGAGGCTTTGCTGCACCAGTCAGGAACGACTCAAGACGCGCGCCTCTCACCAATGCAAGAATCTGCACTCTCCACAGCACATGATTTGCCTTGTTAAGTTTCTCACATACAGCCTGGTTGATCAAAGGATTGATAGATGAACCGGCCATGATTTAGTAGATGGGATGTAATGCTAATGAGCTCTGATTACCATGTGAAAATCAGAGGGCATTGGAAGGCTTTGGTGGAACATCAGTAGTCCCCTAGGGCCAACTGCTACGTGTTTATATATTGGCAATAACCGCCATTGCTTGGCTTACATGGAAGGGATTAGATCATGAGTTGTTACCGTGATTATCCCAACAATATGAAACAACTTTCTATCCTGATCTATGGTAACAACTCATGATTTATCCTGGATTTACATAACTGTCTAACAATCCTGTGGTTGCAAACATTTACCATCGGGTATCTCACATGATCCCTGGTTGTGCATGGCCCTATCTTCACATGAGAAACAAATGACATACTCCGTGCTATTTATTGCTTTTAGTTGAATAGTACCCAGCACAGTGGTACCCTAACCTCTGTAGTTGAGCATGAGCGGTGCTTCCATGTATGTCCAGAATAAACATTCCATGTTACTAAAGTTCATCGGTGATACCTGAATAAACATTCCATCATTACACAATGAAAAGCACATTGTCGCTCAAGGGTCTTCTGTTGTGGACTCCTTTATCAGCCGGTAGTACCAACTAGGGATGCAAGTGGGTATCCAATGAGTATTTATATGTTAAGCCTCTAGTTTATTTTATAATTAATTTTATCCAACTAATAATACAAGGTGGAGGGGAGTTAGTTCATTTTAAAAAGTTTGGGCCCACCCATTGACCCAAAAAATATATAATTTGCATCCCTTGTACCAACGCCCGCATGATCCACAACAGAAAAGTGGCTAAGTATCGGCTCTTAGATAAGAATCAGGGAGAGTTTGTTAGTTAGTTGATCAATTAGTTGAATAACCAGCAACTGGCCTATAAATGTAGTTGTATTAGATGTAATAAGGTTACATTGAGGACTAATCAATCTCCCAGTTGGGTGTATTGTTCCTCGGTCGCCATGGCTTCTCCGGACACCGGTGACAAGCACCACTTTGTTATACCCTGCGCTCCAGTCCTCAATTCCATCTCTTGCTACTTCCTCCCTTGCTTTCTCCTCATCGGCAACGCCACAACAAATTGGTATCAGGGACCGACAATGGCACATTGACCATCATATCTGGCACTGACACTGATCCAGAGGCGCTATCAGTCGTGGACACCCTCACCCGCATCCTGGTGCAGTTGGAGATGATGAACAAGCAACTAGATTCCCATGATGAGTGTCTAGCACGGCAGGAGAAATCTCAGGATGTCACTGAGGTATCTCCACCCCAACAGCATCCTAAGCCTCCAATAGCCTCAATGGCTGCAGTGGCAATGGTGGTATTGGCACCAATGACGGCAACAATAGCGGTGGCAGCGGCAATTGTGTTGGTGGCAACAATGGCAGCGAAAATTCTCAAGGCCGTCTCAACAGCACTCACTAGGAAGATTATCGGTTTGCCGTACATACGCCAAAGTTCAATTTCCCACATTATGATGGCCTCACTAATCCACTACCATGGCACAACAAGTGCTCATCTTATTTCCGAGGAACACAAACTATTGCGGAAGAGCAAGTCTGGCTAGCTTTGCTGCGTCTGGATGGCATAGCGGCAAAGTGGTATTATGGTTTGGAATGTGAGTATGGCCTGCTACCATGCCCCCGCCTTGCTGAATTCATTACTCTATGTTTCAGACCTCTAATCCGCTCAAATTCTCTCAGAGAATTGAAGAAATTGCATCGCACATGCCCTGTTGAGGATTATCGATGTCAGTTCATGGCCTTAATGTGCTGCTATGATGGTCTCTCTGCACAATATCAGATTGATCTCTTCACAACAGGATTAGGTCACCACTTGCCTCAGATGTTGAATTATCGAAACCTACGAATCTGCAGATGGCAATGAGCCTGGCCCATGCTTATGAGCTACGAGAAGAAGTTTCCATGCTCGGCAGCCAACATTATCTTCAGTAGTGATACTACTACCAGCATCGGCCGCACTTGCCGGCGGTGTAAATCAGCAATATCTCTAGTAGCTCCTTGCCACAAATTGCGATGCCTTTTTCTGGATGAGATGGGGGAGAAGAGGCGTAAACAAGAGTGTTGTTTCTGTCCTGAGAAGTATACCGCCGATCACTGTCATACCCCATTTTTAGAATATCTTGTGAGCACCGTACCAATCCCTGTATCAGTAGTTGGCACGCACGTACATCGTGGATACATAGCACATACCAATAATATTACATATATTGTCTCAAATAGAGTCTTACATCTAAGACTTAGATTACAAGCCAGCGAGGTGTACCAGACAACCTCGCACAGTCATTACATAAAAGGGAAAGACAAGAAGCAAAAACCACAGGCAAACTTACGCGTAGAACAGTCCTACTCCTCATCATCGAGGCCAGCACCATCTCCTTCCTCATCTGAGCGACAACGGCAAGGGTGAGCACAAAAGTACTCAGTAAGTCTTAACCCCGTACTTAGCTGTATTCATGCTTACAAGACCAACAAAGAGGGGCCAAGGTTTCCTTTTTTTTGTGAAAAGTGTTTTTGTGCAAGCTTCTCTACAGATGAGTTTTTCAAACGGGGATAGAAGTGTTCCTACTCTATCAGTATTTTAGAGGTTGGATCTGGGGGAGTAGTCACCTTTTTCGCTAGTTCCCAAATTTTAACTGAATGGGCCTCCACTATCTCAGCCAGACACTTTCTAAAACACGGGTAGCTACACCCACTCACACCAGCAAGAAAGTGATCAAGACTAATCATTGTGAGACCAAGCTGTATTGTGTCAATACTATAACAACAGCCATTCCGGATGGATTATACACTCTGAGGTTGTACACTGTACCCACAGGTTATGCTCCTCTTGATCAATAGAGTCGCATAACGTCCACTCCAACGCACACTAAGGTGTCTACAAAGTGTGCCTCAAGATGCAAACAGGGGTCATCTCTCGGGGTTTTCTATGCCACCTATGACGCGATAACACATTCCCGTAGCCAGACCGTAGGTTTAGGACCTCCACGTCTATTCTCTGGGACTCACACACAGACGGGTAATTACGAAAACCAAAGGGCTATACCGGTGGGCAGTATGATCCTATGGCGCAGGCTTTTGCTGTAATTGAAGACCGGACCGTGAGTATCTCACGTCTGCTCCTGCGACTTGTGTACCATCCGACTGTCTTAGGGGTCAAAGTGGGCGAACAAGGGGGTGGAGTGAGTCCTGCCCAAATAGGTTTTGTGGTTGCACGAAATCACTACGTTGAGGTCCGATAAATCGATCCTTATATGACAGGGGCGGCGCTCGTCCACGGCAGGTGGACCAGTCCGAAGCCTACACACAGCACACAGCTCTAGGAGCCCACCCCACGACCAAAAACATTAACCCTTCGCATCACCTATCACCAGTTTTTACTATGCCCTATCTCACTTTATTTGACACACTCCTCAAAACTCTTGTAACTCGTTTGGTAAATGATGGTTATGTATATTGAATGATGAAGCATGGCTTCACGTGAGGGTTCCTAAGCATTCTAGTTCAAGCCAGCTTTCCGTAAATTAAAGTATTTAATGACAAAAATCCTTCAATTAACAATGTTCGATTAACAATCCGGTATCAAAGTGGTATTTATACCTATGTAGAGCAAGTTACTGATATAAATATAAATACGTGTATAGCAAATTGGTTTATAACTACACAATATTTTGAACATATAACTACGAACATGCAAGCATACGGGTCCTATAGGTGCGTAGCAAAATAAGGAGCAAAATGATCAAAAGATTAGGACTTGCCTTTGAAAGTGTCCTCGGGCTCTTCTTCGTACTCCGGGTCGTCGGCCTCTTCGTCTCTGAGCGCTTCGTCGTCTATATGAGAAAACGATAGAAAGTAAATAAATAAATTTATACGAAAAATAATACAAAACGAGGATCGAATAATCACCAAATTAATAGAAAGTTCTCGAAGTGGTGAGTGGCTTTATAAGGTAGGGCTCGAGTTTACGGTTCCAACGGTGCGAAGATCTCGATAAATGGAGGTGATATGTGATAATAGTGGTAAAAATAAGATGTGGGGGTCTTTTTGTAATTTTCTAAATGTTGGAAGACTAATGTGAAAATTTGCTGTGGCACAACGGCGGCTAGGAGTTTCGAGGCGCTATTTTGCTTTCTCGAGGTGCCAGAAGCAACGCACGGATGCTGCAAACTCACGTGTGCGGTTGGTGCGGCCGGAGACCGTGTGACGGTGCCCGGCGGCGAGAGGGAGGCGGCGGCGTGCGGTGGCGCTTGGTGCGAGGCTTCGCTAAAGGCAGTGCAGTCGTGCTAGTGAGCTAGGGAGATAGTGCGGGTGGTGGTGGTGCCGTGGCTCCGGTCGGACCGGTGCTCCGATGATCGATGACGAGCAATTTTGGCGGCGCGGCGGCAGCGGGGGTCGGAGGAAAAACGTGAAATTGGCCGTGAGGAGGTGGCGGACCGACCTGCGAGCGGCGGTGGAAGCACAGCGAGGTCGAGGAGCTGCTCGAGGGTCCTTTTATAGGCGACGACGCAGCTGGAGGAGCGGGGCGCGACGGCGGCCTGTCAAGGCCGAGTTGGTAGTGGCATTTACTCGGCGTGGGCGCAACTTTCCTGTGCGACGCGACGGCGTGACGCGAACTAGGCGCTGTGGGTGACGTGCGGGAGCAGGTGGCATGGGCAGAGCTCCGTCATTCGGCCGGGCTCCGTCGAGCGACGGCGACGCATCGGAGGCCGGTGACGTCGAGCTCGCGCAAGGATGTGACGCGGCGAGGCGGGACGGGACGGGCAGCATTGTGTGCGACAGGGAAGGTGTGACGTCGGGCTCACGCAGCGACGCGTCAAATAAATTCGAATAAATTTTGAAAAAGGAAAATTTTCACCCAAGCACTTATCAAGATTTAAATTTTAAATTTGAAATTTCTCCTTTTTGAATTTATTCATTATATGAGATTTTTCCGTTAAAATAAAATAAAAGAGAGGTGTAAAATAGAAAATCGCTAGAAAGGTTTATTATTTAGTTGAAATTTTTGAGGGTATCACAGACCTACCCCACTTAAACTGAATTTTGTCCTCGAGATTCGGCTGGTTTTCGAAGAGGTACGGAAATTCTTTCCGGAGGTCGTCCTCTCTTTCCCAAGTGGCTTCCACTTCGCTGTGATTATTCCATTGTACACGGCAAAACTTGATCACGTTTCGACGAGTCTGTCGGGTAGTGGTCTCCAGTATCCAGATTGGCATTTCTCGGTACCGCAGATCTGGTTGTAAATCCATCACTTCCAATGGTACTTGCTGCTCAGGTACTTGCAAACATTTCTTTAGCTGTGACACGTGGAACACAGGGTGCACGTCTGACAGTTCAACTGGCAGGTCAAGCTTGTATGCTACTGCCCCTATCTTCTTTTGTATCTGGTAAGGGCCTATATAGCGCAGCACCAACTTCCCTCGAACTTAGAATCTCCTGGTACCTCGGATTGGAGACACCTTTAGATACACATGGTCCCCTTCCTCAAAGGCCAACTCTCTTCGTCGAGTATCGACGTAATTCTTCTGTCTACTTTGCGCTGTTTTCAGCTTACTCCTAATTTATGCAACCTTTTCCTTTGCTTCCTTTAAAATGGCTGGCCGAAGAATGACTGTTCCTCGACTTGAGACCACATTAGCGGGGTTCGGCATCTCCGTCCGTACAGTGCCTCGTAAGGCGCCATCCGTAGGCTGGTCTGATAACTGTTGTTGTACGAGAACTTTGCAAAAGCTAGGCTTTTCTCCTAGTCTTTTCCACAGGTCAGTACATAGGCACAGAGCATGTCTGCGGGTGGTAGACTGAGCTGAAATCCAACTTCGTCCCTAGTAAACCTTGTAAACTCTTCCAGAAGTGAGAGGTGAATTGTGAGTCCCAATCCGAGATTATTCGTGAAGGTACCCTGTGCAATTTCAGGATGTTGTCTAGGTAGAGTTGTGCTAGTTTGTCACCTCGGGCTTCCTTCTTGACTGCGATGAAGTGGGCGACCTTGGTAAGTCGGTCCACGATGACCCAGATGACGTCGTTTCCTTTTTGAGTGCAAGGTAATCCCACGATGAAATCCATGGAGATCTCATCCCACTTCTAGGTTGGAATATGCAGTGGCTGTAGCAATCCTGCAGGTTTCTGGTGTTCAGCTTTGACTCTCTGGCAAACGTCGCATCGGGCCACAAATTCAGCTATTTCCCTCTTCATTCCTTCCCACCAATATTTCTGCTTTATGTCTTGTACATTCACGTCGATCCCGGATGGATCGAGTATGCTGAGTTATGTGCTTCTAGCACTATTTTCCTTAGTTGTTCCACCCTGGGTACGTATATCCGCTGATCGTGCTATACTGTTCCGTCTTCTTCTATTCGGAGCCGCGAAACTTTTCCTCCTTTTATTAATTCTTTCAGCCGTTGGATCTCATGATCTCGTGATTGGGCTTGCCGGATTCTATCTTCTAAGGTGGGGGTCACTTCCAAGGTGTTCACTATGCTGGGAGGTACTTCCCATAACTTTAACTTTTCAATTTCTTGGATTAGCTTGATTTTCTTGGTCATCCCCTGGATATAGTGGCAGTGTGCTTTGCGACTCAAAGCATCTGCTACTACATTCGCCTTTCCAAGGTGATATTGGACGTCTAGCTCATAGTCTTTGATCAACTCTAACCATCTTTGCTGTCTCAGGTTTAGCTCTATCTGAGTGAAGATGTATTTCAAGCTCTTGTGATCTGTGTATTTCTTGCACTTGTTTACAATCAAATAATGCCTTCAGATCTTCAGTGCATGTACCACTGCAGCCAACTCTAGATCATGAGTGGGGAAAGTTTTCTTCATGCCTCTTCAGCTGCCGAGATGCGTATGCCACCACCCGGTCTTCTTGCATCAGGACACATCCTAGTCCCTGACACGATGCATTGCAGTACACTGTGAAATCCTTGTGTATATCCAGCAATATCAACACTGGGGCAGATGTAAGTTTTTCTTTTAGAGTCTAGAAGCTTTGCTCACACTGTGGTGTCCATTCAAACTTTCTATCTTTTTAGGTAGTTCGGTCATTGGCTTGGCTATCTTTGAAAATCTCTCAATAAACCTCCTATAGTATCCAGCCAATCCAAGGAAACTTCTAACTTTCGTGGCAGTGGAGGGTTGCTTCCAGTTCATAACCGCTTCTACCTTGGCGGGGTCGACTGCTACTCCTTGGGCAGTGACGATGTGCCCTAGGAAGGACACCTTCTGTAACAAAAATTCGCATTTGCTGTACTTGGCGTAGAGCTAATGTTCCCTTAATCGTGCCAGCACTGCTCGGAGATGCTCCTCGTGTTCGGCGGTGCTCTTAGAGTAGACAAGTATGTTGTCTATGAATACCACGACATAATGGTCTAACTCCTCAATAAATATCTTGTTCATCAAGTTCATGAAATATGCTGGGACATTGGTTAATCCAAAAGGCATTACTGTAAACTCATACTGTCCATACCTGGTCACGAACGCTGTCTTCATTATGTCACTTTCCCTGATCTTCAACTGATAGTATCCTGACCTCATGTCAATCTTGAAAAAGTACCTTGCCCCTTTTAGCTGGTCAAAGAGATCATCTATTCGAGTCAATGGATACTTATTCTTAATAGTGACCTCATTCAATGCCTGATAGTCGATGCACATACTCAGACTGCCATCTTTCTTTTGTACGAAAAGTACAGGCGCACCCCAAGGAGATGAGCTAGGTCAAATGAATCCCTTCTCCTGTAGTTCGGCTAGCTGTTCCTTAAGCTCTGCCAATTCATTTACTGCCATCCAGAGGGCCTTTTAGCGATGGGAGTTGCCCTAGGGATTAGGTTGATCAGAAATTCGACATCCCTATCAGGAGGCATACCCGGTAGTTCTTTCGGAAACACATCAGGGTACTCACAAACCGCAGGTACCTCTTCTATCCTTTGCCCTTCTATACTGCATATCACAGAGTTAGCGTGCCCTCTGCTAGGTCGGCATATAGCTGGTATTCCCATGTGGTTGATGAGGGTTACTTCTCGAGCTGCACAAATAATGGTGGCTTCTTGTTGGGTTAACGAGTTCATTCTCAGTATAACATCTATCCCTATTGACCTTAGCACTATCAAATCCGCTACAAACTCTACCCCACTTATTAAGATTTTAACCCCTTTGCAACCAAGCTTGCACTTGATCGTAGCCTTAGGTGACTTTGTCATTAGTGGCTTCTTGAGCAAGATTGAATATAAACCCAGCTTACTAACAAAGTGAGAGGACACGAACAAATGCGGACCTCCCAAATCAAATAAAACTGTGACAATGAGGGAGTTGATCAGATACTCACCGAGCAGAACGTCGGGCGCCTCTTTTGCTTCATTACCATGAATGTGGTTCACACGTCTGCGTCCATACTGCTGTGTCTCTCTTGGTTGAGCTACTGACTTTTGGGGGTTGCGGGCTATTCTGAAAACAACGGTTCTAGCTCTAGAGTGGGCAGGCACAGTGGTTGGTGGCCTATTGTGGGGATAGTTCATAATCATGTGACCCGGTTCGCAGCAATTGAAGCATACACGAACCATGTTGGAACTCTGAGGATTGCTGGGGTTGGTCTTGAACTACTGAGGTGTCACTGGCTGGGGTTGTGGCAGATTCTCGGGGGCACGATACTGCATAGTGGGCTAGTATGGGCACTTCTCGAACCTTCCAAACTTAAAACGCTGGATCCGGTCCTGTTGCCTCATTTTTTGTGCCTGAAACTTACGCTTCTTTTCCCACTCCATTCCTGCCCGAGCCTTCTCCAGAAGGATGGTTCAGTTCATCAAGGTGTTGAAGTCGGAATATATGTGGGTGATGAGCTGAGTTTGCATAGCGTGACTTAGCCCTTCTAAGAACCGATCTTGCTTCTTTTTGTCGGTGTCAACTTCCCTAGGGACATAGCGTGCCAGCTTCATGAACTTCTTGATGTATTGGTTGACGGTCATTGCCCCTTGCTTCAGTGCACGGAACTCATCTGCCTTCATCTTCATAATCCCATCGAGAATATGGTAAGAGCGGAAGGCTTGCTGGAACTCATCCTAACGGATCACTGCAGGATTCGCAACAGCTTCTTTGTAATTGTCCCACCATTCGCTAGCTGCTCCTACAAGCTGGTGAGCGGCCAGTATGACTCTCTCATGGTCTCTAGCCTCGACCATGTCGAGTTTCTTGGTGATGTCACGCAACCAGTTATCAGCTGCGAGAGGCTCCTCGTCGGTGCTGTCAAACGTGGGAGGGCGGAGTGTCATGAACTCTGACATCCTGCTTTGGTTACTGGGTCCTCCACGGCCAGTCATCCCTTGGTTAATAGTGTACAGCAGCTGAGTCTGGGTAGCCATCATATCTGCCAGAGTGGCAGGAGGATATGGTAATGCTTCTCCTGCAGCTACCCCTTGTATCGGTTCCACAGCTGCTACTTGGGAGGCAGTTCTTGCAGCAGCCCCTACTGCAATGCCTTGTATTGGAGGTGGTGCTGCTACGTTGGCGAGAGCAGAGTGCGCCACTTGATTCTCCCCATAGTGGCTAGACTGTGCTTCCTCCACCCTTGCTCTTCCTGGCGCCCTTTGGTTCCTTCTCATGGAACGGTGCCGGTTGGTAGGAGCTCCTCTAGTGGCAGTGCGCCCTTGGCGAGGGCATTCTTCTCGCTCCTCATTGTTGAGGTTGCGGGCCCGACGAGCTTGAATACAGACTGAGCGCTTCGGAGGCATCCTGTTATTTGCAAAATACATACGGTAGGGTAAACGGAGAGGTCTGTATATTTTATTAGCATTAGTTCCTCTTTACCACACAATTATAAAATATATATTTTTTTGTTTCATTCGTGATCTTAGTGTAGCACACAATCAATGCAACAGGCAAGAAGGATCGAAAGACAAACAAGCATACATCCATAACTTATATTACAATCACATCCAAGTCCTACATGGGACTACGCGCAATACACTACACACGGCTGACTGGATAAATGGGAGTCACCTCTAAGCACTACTACTAAACTAGCACATCACTAACTCCCTAGTACAAAAGATCAACAAAAGAACTGCCACACCTCTAAGTCCTATCCCGCAGCTACTCCTCATGGTCCCTGAAGGAAGTCGAGCCACTCCTGGTGCAAGTCGACTCCGTCGTCTGTCAGCTGCTCTAGTGTGTAAAAGCCATCCATAGGCTCAGCTCCTGAAACAGCATGGGTGGTCTGGCTGTCCACCTGGGGTACTCCTGGCAGCTCAGCTAGGATCTCCACGCTGGGGTCCTCATCGACGGGGTCAGTGTAGAACTCAACCTCAGACGGGTCCTCCTCCTTCTCCTCCATTAGGTCAAGAACGGCTGTAGGGGTGCCGTCTCCTCCACTAGCAGTGTCATCATCGACGTCGACTGGGATGAACACGGGGTGTCATCCAGAGTAGTCGGTGGTGTAGCTGCCGGAGTCACCGGAGTCGGTCGCCCAAGAAGAGGTCTCCATGGACTCGTTGACGATGCTATGGGGAATGTCGGAGGAGTCGTGAGATCTTGGGTCTGCTTTAGAGCCATGGCCTGAACCCGAGCCGGTGCAAGAGTCGGGGCTGGAGTCGGAGTCAGAACCGGGGTCGAAATTGGAGTGGTGGCTCGTCCTGGTAGGACCACCACTAGGACCTCCCTTGTCGTCAGTCCAACGACGAAGCATCTTGGAGATAGAATTTCGGGTAGCCTGGTCCAGGACTAGGGCGTGGGGACTACTGGCTCCCCTCGGAAGCGTCGGAGTAGAAGAGTGGCGGTACAATCCCCAGCTCGCTCCTCCCTGCCCTGTGGTGAGCGCAGACCTCTGCCTGGTCTCGACTGAACTGCTGGCACCAGTAGTCCAGCTCAGTCTGTCAGTCTGCAAGAGCCTTCTTGAGGCTCTCCTCACGCTCTCGGGCTGCGTCCAGAGCGGCCTGGATAGAGGTGAGCTGTGTCTGAGCAGAAGCGAGCTACGTCTGCAGTAGTGGGCCTGGTCCTCTACTGCAGTAGCTCAGTCGGCTTGTACAGCCCACTGCTCACAGAAGTCGTCGCACAGGTCGTGGAGTGTTGTCAGGTACAGCGCAGTCTCCACCAGAGTAGAATCTTTATGGTCTCATCCTAGGGCAAGTATGACTCCGATACCACTCTGTCAAACCCTATTTCTGAAATATCCTGTGAGCACCATTTCAATCCTTGGATCAGTTGTTGGCACGCACGTACATCGTAGATACATAGAACATACCAATAATATTACATATATTGTCCCAAATAGAGTCTTACATCCAAGACTTAGATTACAAGCCAGCGAGGTGTACCAGACAACCTCGCACAGTCATTGCATAAAAGAGATAGACAAGAAGCAAAAACCACAGGCAAACTTGCGCGCAGAACGGTTCTACTCCTCATCATCGAGGCCAGCACCATCTTCTTCTTCATCTGAGTGACAACGGCAAGGGTGAGCACAAAAGTACTCAGCAAGTCCTAACCTCGTACTTAGCTGTATTCATGCTTACAAGGTCAACAAGGAGGGGCCAAGGTTTCTTTTTTTTGTGAAAAGCATTTTTGTGCAGGCTTCTCTACAGATGAGTTTTTCAAATGGGGATAGAAGTGTTCCTATTCTATCAGTATTTTAGAGGTTGGACCTGGGGAGTAGTCACCTTTCTCACCAATTCCCAAATTTTAACTGGATGGGCCTCCACTATCCCCTATCCTAGCCAGACACTTTCCAAAACACGGGTAACTACACCCACTCACACATGCAAGGAAGTAATCAAGACTAATCATTGTGAGGCCAAGCTGTAGTGTGTCAATACCGTGACAACGGCCATTTCGGATGTATTATACACTCTACAGAGGTTGTACACTATACCCACAGGCTATGCTCCTCTTGATCTACAGAGTCGCATAAAATTCACTCCAACGCACACCAAGGTGTCTACAAAGTTCGCCTCAAGATGCAAACAGGGGTCATCTCTCGGGGTTTTCTATGCCACCGATGATGCTATAGCACATTCTCGTAGCCCGACTGTGGGTTTAGGACCTCCACGTCTACTCCCTAGGACCCACACACAGACGGGTAATTACAAAAACAAAGGGGCTATACCGGTGGGCAGTACGATCCCATGGCGCTAGCTATTGTTGCAATTGAAGACTAGACCGTGAGTATCTTACGTCTGCTCCTGCGACTTGTGCACCACCCGACCGCCTTAGGGGTCAAAGTGGTCGACCAAGGGGGTGGAGTGAGTCCTGCCTAGACAGGTTCTGTGGTTGCACTAAATCACTCCGTTGAGGTCCAATGAACTGGTCCTTATATAGCAGGGGCAGCGCTCGTCCATGGCAGGTGGACCAGTCCAAAGCCTACACACAGTACACAGCTCCAGGAGCCCGCCTCACGACCAAAACCATTAACCCTTCCCATCACCTATCACCAGTTTTCATTATGCCCCATCTCAATTTATTTGACACACTCCTCCAAACTCTTGTGACTCGTTTGGTATATGATGGTTATGTATATTGAATAATGAAGCATGGCTTCACTTGAAGGTTCCTAAGCATTCTAGTTCAAAGCAGCTTTCCGTACATTAAAGTATTTAATGACGAATATCCTATGGTTAAGAAGGTTCGATTAACAATTCGGTATCAAGGTGGTATTTATATCTACGTAGAGCAAGTTACTGACATAAATATAAATACGTGTGTAGCAAATTGGTTTATAACTACACAATGTTTTGAACATATAACTACGAACATGCAAGCATACGGGTCCTATAGGTGCGTCAAAAGATTAGGACTTGCTTTCGAAAGCGTCCTCGGGCTCCTCTTCGTACTCCGGGTCGTCGGCCTATTCGTCTCCGAGCGCTTCGTCGTCTACATGAGAAAACTATAGAAAGTAAATAAATAAATTTATACGAAAAAGAACACAAAACAAGAATCGAATATACACCAAATTAATAGTGGCTTTATAAGGTAGGGCTAAGTTTATGGTTCCAACGGTGCAAAGATCTCGATAAACGGAGGTGATATGTGATAATAGTGGTAAAAATAAGATGTGGGGGCCTTTTTGTAATTTTCTAAAAGTTGGAAGACTAATGTGAAAATTTGTGGTGGCAAAAAGGGCTTTGCTAAGTGGGTTTTTAATGTGTAGGTGTATTTGCAACGTGGGGATTTTCTTGGAATTTTTGGAAATTTTTTTGAACTAAAAATGGGCTCGGAATAAATTTCTGTGTACACTAGAGTGGGTGGCCGTAGCAATTTCAGCTGTCT
>BCLG01000704.1:0-53206 GCA_001602295.1 Zoysia matrella | reverse complement strand
CACGCGAGAAGCGGTTCGCGCGGCGCAGCCGGTGGCGCGACGACGGCTAGGAGTTTCGAGGCTTTATTTTTCTTTCGCGGGGTGTCAGAAGCAACGCACGGACGCTGCGAACTCGCGCGTGCGGTTGGTGTGGCCGGAGACCGTGCGACGGTGCCCAGAGGCGAGAGGGAGGCGGCGCCGTGCAGGGGTGCTTGGTGTGAGGCTTCGCTAAAGGCGGTGCGGTCGTGCTAGTGAGGTAGGGAGGTAGTGCGGGTGGTGGTGGTGCCGTGGCTTCGGTGATCGACGGGGAGCTATTTTGGCAGTGCGACGGCGGCGGGGGTCGGCGGAAAAACGTGAAATTGGCCGTGAGAAGGTGGTGGACCGACCTGCGAGCGCCGGTGGAAGCACGGCGAGGTTGAAGAGCCGCTCGAGGGTCCTTTTATAGGCGGCGAGGCAGCCGGAGGAGCGAGGCGCGGCGGCGACCGGTCAAGGCATAGTTGGTGGCGGCATTTACTCGGTGTGGGCGCGACTTTCCTGTGCGACGCGACGGCGTGACTCGAGCTAGGCGCTGTGGGTGACGCACGGGAGCAGGTGGCATGGGCGGAGCTCCGTCATTCGGCCGGTCTCCGTCGAGCGATGGCGACGCGTCAGAAGCCGGTGACGTCAAGCTCGTGCAAGGATGCGACACGGCGAGGCGGGACGGGACGGGCAGCACTGTGCGTGACGGGGAAGGTGTGACATCAGGCTCGCGCGGCGACGCGGCGGGGCAGAGCTTCGCCGGGGCGATGAGCGCGGCAACGGCAACGGCTCAGGGAAGCCGACGCTTTCCCGAGTTGGGAAAAGATAGGGGAGGGGGCGGTGCGGCAGGGCAGGAAGCGGGAGGCGGCGCGGCTGGGCCGGAAACGGCCCAACGCGGAGATTTGGTTTTTCTTCTCTCTATTTTTTTTGAAAGCAACTCCAAATTCAAATAAAATCAAATAAAATCGAATAAATTCTGAAAAAAGGAAAATTTCCACCCAAGCACTTATCAAGATTCAAATTTTAAATTTTAAATTTCTCCTTTTTGAATTATTCATTATATGAGATTTTTCCATTAAAATAAAATAAAAGAGAGGTGTAAAATCAAAAATCGCTAGAAAGGTTTATTATTTAGTTGAAATTTTTGAGGGTATCACAATCATAAGTGCTTAGCGAAAGGTGTCTTCCTGCAGGAAATCAGTGAAGAAGCCAACATGACCGCGTATACGAAGAATTGGGTATCTCTCTTCATGCGTTGACAGAAATTACAGCAACACACATACAAGGAAGCTCAACATCCGGATCAACAACACTGACTTGGTGGTGTTGGTTGACTCTAGATCGACACATACATTCATCAATGAAGCTACTGTCCAACATCTCAGCCTTGAGATCATCCAGTGGCCGGGACTTTCAGTAATTGTTGCTAATGCGGATAATGTCACCAGCTGCAGCATCTGTGTCGTGGCACTAGCAAACATCCATTGGGAAGAATTCTCAATTGATTGCTATACATTACCACTGGATGTGTTTGATATAATTTTGGGAGTTCACTGGCTGAAGGCATTGGGACCTATAGTATGGGATTTTGCCAAACTGCTAATGACTTTCTGTCTAGCCGGGCAATCTGTCAGTTGGCATGGACTCAGAAGCGGGACTACAATCTCTAGTATCATGATGAATACTGGTGATCTGATAACAGCTTTCTTGGATACATACAAAGAGATTTTTATGGAGCCAACATGGCTGCCACCAAGCTGACACCATGACCATCGAATTAACTTGCTCCCAGACACCGCACCAGTGGCAGTACGACCATATCGCTACCCACAGCTTCTAAAGATGAAATTGAACACCAATGTGAAGCCTTGTTACTGCAAGGTATCATACAATGTTAGCTTCTTGACCTTTGAAGACCCCTAAAAGGTATGAATTGTTTTGGTGGAACCACAGGTAACCTGTATGATTGTAGGTTCCACCCGCTGTATCTCTACATCAAGATGGGGGCTTCCACGATGGTTGACCAGAACAATCCCTATAAGAGAAGTTCGGTGGAGATGGATCAAGGTTAAATATAGTGAGCCAAGTGTGGCTTTGATTTCATAGGCTTTGAGTCCACAGGATCACTGGTACTATAAAAGGGGTTGAGTCTTGTTCTCTTAGGTCTTACCCAGTTCAAGGGGCTTGGAATTCTCTTAGGAACCTCAGAATGCACTTAAGGGGCAGAGGAAGTAGTTTGGGTGAAGTTGAGGACAAGATGGATCGAGAACTCCAAGTTTTATATTCAGCAAGAGTCACTAGAATGTCCGATGAGGTTACTGAACAATCTGGTGAGCTAGGAGATCATAGTCCACAAGAGGAGTTTCTAGAGCCAGCAAAGGTGGAGTCACGAGACAGTCCGGTGGTCAGAGATCGGGCACTCCGATGCCCTTGGAGATGAAGTCCATAGAGGTGTCTATAAGAATCCAAAAGAGATGGTTCACTGAACGGTCCAGTGAAGGTATACATCGGATAGTGCGATGACATAAGAAATGAATTCTAGAGAGTTTGTTTCTTCAATCTATCGAAACATGGAGTCACCGGAGGAGACAGATTTATGATTCACCCTTCAACGGTTGTTTTTGGGTTGGTAGCCTATATAAACTATGGAGAGAGACATTGTGCGGTGTGCCTGAGATCTGATAAGTTTGAGAAAACTTTTGGAAGGCCAAGGGACACTAAAGAGAGAGCACCTTGCAAGATTGAAGATCCTAAGTTTTAGTTGGAGAGTAACAAAGAGCATTCATCCACCCCTTAGAGTGAGTAAGGCTTTAGAGGAGTGATCTTGGCTTGTTACTCTTTGTTTGGCAGTCTAGACCAGTTAAAAGTCAGTGATCAAGATTTTAAATGCTTGTGAAAGATGTTGCCTAGTTTGTGAGCGATTTTGGATCCCCACTTGAAAGAGACACCAAGAGGGAGCGCTCGAGCCTCGGTGGTTTGCTCTTGCGATTGAGTACTATATGAGACAGCAGGAGACGCCAAATTTGAAGCATACTCTAGAAAGAACCATTCAGAAAATGGCGGGAGGGATCAAATCTCCGATGGGAGTGGTCCAACGAGGAATAGAGAAAGAAACCAACCTTTCGAGACCTCGAGTAAAATCACTGAGCATTATTTTCTCTTTACTCCTTTACTTTCTGTATTTTATGTACTTACTGAGCAGTATGATAGGTTGTTCTTGCGATTCCTCTTGGTGGCTATCATACTAGTGTTTGCTTGCTTGCATTTCATTTTAACAATAGCTTGTGGGTCTTGACCTACTAGGCTTGCGTAGGTTGCTTGGTCATTTGAGTCCCATAGTCTATTTTGTATTGAAATTAGAATTACATTCGACCACTAATTCAACCCCCTTTTTGGTGCCCTTAATCTTTACAAGTGGTATCAGAGCTAATTGCTTAATTTCAAGCCAACTTGAGTAAGGATGAAGAACGAGATGGAACATTCGATGGGGATGATTACTCTTATTGGAACCCTAGGTCAATTGATGGGAAGGCATGGAATCTAACCCAAAATGCTACAAATGTGAATAAGCGACTTGATCCTGCTTATATAAAATTCAATGCGAAGGCCAATAATGCCATATTTGGATGCATTTTTGAAACTATTTTGTCTAGGATCAAAGCATCTCTCTCCGCTCATGATATATAACTTCAATTGTAAAACATACATGAGGGCAGCATCGAGGCCAAAGAAGAGCATAGAATAGATATGACTTGATTTCCATGCAACCTATAAAAAAGTTAACGATGTTTTCACTTGTGTGCATATTGTAGTTGAGGAGATCAACGCTTTGGGCCTCAAGACCAAGATTGAGGATGTGGTGGTCATGAGGAAGATATTTAGGTTGTTGCCGCCTACCAACAACTTCATTGTGACATGCCTCTTCCAAACTGAATTGGCAAGCACCTCAATTGATTTGAGAGATACATGTTGCGGCCCTCCATTAGCACTCAAGCTACATAGAATATTGCCTTAGAAGTGGAAGAATCACCCAAGGGCAAGAAGAATAAGGTAGAGGAAGATGAGGATGATGAGAGTGACAACGAAGATCTTGCGCTTCTCATGAAGAAACTCTTCATTGAAGAGGAACTCTTGATGCTTCAATTGTGACAGAAAAGATCACTTTACC
The DNA here is from genome assembly GCA_001602295.1 of Zoysia matrella. Lineage (NCBI taxonomy): Eukaryota > Viridiplantae > Streptophyta > Magnoliopsida > Poales > Poaceae > Zoysia > Zoysia matrella. Next base: position 49,041 of record BCLG01000704.1, on the reverse strand, counting down.
AAGGAGTGCTCCAATCCGAAGAAGGAGAACAAGAAGCAACCATCTAGTGAGAGTGATGACGAAGAACAAGAGTATAAGTTCAGGAAAAGTTCTTTGTCAAGGAGAAGAGCAGAAGTAAGGAGAAGAGGAAGTCACTGCACAAGGCTGACATTGTTGGTGAATGGCACATCGGTGATGACTCCGACTCCTCTTCATTTTCAAGTGGAGAAGAACTTGCCGGGATAGCAATGACTAGTTCCGACACCAAGATTTCACCACCACCTCTATGCTTAATGGCCCATAGCTATGAGGGTTGTGTTGATGAAGATGATAATAACACAACAAGCTATGATGATCTTATCCTCATCCTTGAGCGAGCCCACAAGAGCATCTTCAAGAAAAACAAGAGGATCGAGGTGGTAACCAAGGAGCTTGAAGTTGTGGAATTTTGAGTTCATGAGCTTGAGGGTGAGCTCAATGAACTCAAGCAATCCTATACATCGCTTCAAAGCTCCTATGATAGCCCCAAGGACAAGCACATAGAGCTAAATGAGATGCATAAGACATTGGTCCTCACCCATAAAGCTCTTAACCTTAACTCTCTCCTTTCATCTCGTAAGCGTACTAATGATGCTTCCATTTCTTTTGATGGACTAACCCTCTTCAAGGAGAGCATTACTCTTGAGTCTAACATTTTGAAGGAACATACAAAGCTCAAGGTGGAGAGAAAGGCCGTGATGGATTCCTTCGAATGACTCACTGGATGAAAGCAAATACAAAAGGAGATCTAAGCCGTAATCTCCTCATCTACTACAACCACAACTACAAAGGCTTAGGTTCATACCCTTCCTCTATGAATATCATTGGCAACGACAATGACATTTTGCTTGGATACCACCGCTCATGGTGGATGATTATCATTGTGAAAAGTATTGCCGTGATGGTCATCGAGCCAAGGTTTGCCCCAAGGTGAGGAGTTCGAAGCCCATGCCCAGAGCTTATCTTTACCATGAGAATGCCCAAAGCCACTTGGACCTCCCAACACCAAGAGGATATGGGTCCCGAAGGTAATCGTAGACTAGGAGAGGAACCCGAAGCTCTCTTGAGTTCCAAAGAGGAGGAAGAACTAGAAGGATCGAGATGGTGGACCGTGAAGCTTGATCGAGGATCCAAGAAATCCACCACATGTGTATGAGCTACAATGACAATCTAATCTTTAAGGAGGTTATTTCTTGTACATTGTAGGCATAGGTTTTCCTTCTTGTCTTGCATGGTAGTTAAGACTACTTTGTGAACTAGATGTTTGCATACCAGACATCATATGTAAAAAGATAAAAAGAAAACACAAAAAAATAGTCAATGTCTAACCATCTCAAGATATCTATGAGCATGGGGAAGAGCTTAAGATAGGTGGTTTGAGTCTCTTAAGGCAAAGCGGTGGGCTCATAGTGATTAAGCTTGAAATAAGTCAAACTTGACATTGAGTAGGTTTCCTTTATGCAATATTCTTAAGCTTGCTTGCATCTACATGGCATATTTAATTTCGTGCATTGCTACCTTGTTTTTTTCATGCATTGCATATATGTAACTACAAAAGAGGTGTCACACTTGGAGAGTGTGTTTACATGCTCAATAAAAATTCACAAGTCTAAGTGTAACCAAAGCAATTGTTGAGCTTTGTGCCATTAAATGTTGTGTCTAACGGACTCTAAGCTATCCACTTATGTGGTATGAACATAACTTCATACATTTCCTTAGCATGTATCCAATCATGCCCCATGATCAAACTATAACCTCCTCGCACATCGGCGATGAACAAAGCAGTAGCCATAGTCTTACTCCCAACGGTGAGCTTTATAAAAGCGACCCATTTAGCCTCGATAGGGCCTCTTCCTCCCACACTATTTAAAGTCATGTTGTTCAGGATGAGCTCGTCATTGGCTTTATCTAGTTTCTTAAACAAAGAATATGGCATTAGATTAACAATAGCACCATCATCTACAAGCATGTGAGAAATTAGTGTACCATTAATATGACCTTTCATATAAACGGGTTTCAAATAGTTTTCGATTCTTTGAGCTTTTTGAAAACTGCACATTTCGGTCCAAAGTCGAATTGTGCCATAACCTCCTCTTCTTCTACAAGAGAATAATAGGAAAGAAATAAGCAAATGGTTTTAATTTCTATACCATCTCGAGGCGGTATATGCTTGTAGTCCAGGAGGTCGTCTTCGTTGAATTCGAACATGTCCACATCACCTGTAGAAGAAAGAGCAGCAAAATCTCCATCTCGTGCAGAACCAACAGAAACCAAAACTTCCAATTTTGTCAGAACCTGAACCTTCCATTCTGAAGTTAGAATTTTCAGTTCCTCTGGAGATTCGGTCTTTTGTTTCACTTTCCACTGCCTCCCCTGAGGTACCATTGGTTTGATCTCGTTAAACATATCTTCCCTCCTCTTTTCTAAATCCTGCTCTCTTATTTGCGGAGGCACAATCTTTGAAGTTTGCGCTTTTGAGTACGAGTTATGCCGGAGGGACACCACCTCGGCTGTGTATATTTGGTAAGCTCTCTCACATTTTCTTTGTTGTGAGCAGGGGGTGCTGGGATATTTTGATCATGTACTGGACCGCTTATCTAGATTAGTGCACTAAAAGTTCCTTCAATTTTAAAATCGGTCATGCCAATTTTAATGACACCTTCAGATGTGGCTCCCTTTTTTCCAGAGGCCTCAAGAACTCGTTGACTACCCTCCTTTCTACTTTTAACTCGCCATTTTTTCTTTGGAGGGGAAACTGGCTTTTTTGGAACAACTGAAAGTTTCGGTTTGCCAAACCAGAAGTTCCAGTTTCACTGAGGCGCAAAACCAGTACTGTCTTCTTCGCAATTGATAGATAAATTTCTTAATCGGTCATGAACAGAGTTGGAGAGCCTTTGAAATGCGCTCTCTCTTGGTGTACCCCATCCTGAACGAAAATGTGGTGGAGGCATCAGCGGCACGTGCACCCACGCCCTCATATAAGGGTTCCACATTGGAAATGGTGTAAACGGCATAGGAGGGCAGCACGGTGGTGGCATTCTGAACCCCGAAGGTGGAGTTGGTCCAGAGGCCTTCACTGCCCTCCATGTTTCCTTTCTTGGCATGCTATCAACCTACCACCGTGGTGACCTCGGTCGCTTTGTTGGCCAATTATTGGAATCAGCCATTTGGTTCTTGTATTTGGCCATGAGATAGTCAAAAATGCTCTTAGGCTCCTACTTCTTGTCAATAGCCTTGCCTTGGTTCACTTTCTATTTGCCCACTTCGGATTTTTTTGCCTTGATCATTTTGGGCTACTGAGCAAAATCGGAACTTTCGGTTTGGCAAACTAGAAGTTCCAGTTTTTCCTGATCAGCAGGAGCAACCGTTTCCTTGGCCTTCTGTGGTTCCCCCCAGATGTAGAGCTTTTGATGGTGACTTTAATAGATTCTTTGCCATCGAGGAACTTTTCTAAACCTACTTTTCTTGAAACACTTTTTCTCTCATTGGGAGAGGTCTTTCATCACCCACGATCACATTCCTCTCTTGAGTTGCATCGGCTTGACTCGGCCGAATCAACACATTGGTATTGATGTCGAAGGTGTTAGCAGGGAAGGGGTGTTTGTCTACCTGCATCTCCTTGAGACTCAATCGCCCCTCATTAAGAGTTGATTGGAGCTAGCTATCGACCGAAAATATTGCAATCATTAGTGGCACGAGAATATAAATTGTGGCATTTACAATACACCCTAACTTTAATTCATCCGCTGGAGACAAAGTATATGCAACCTTAATATATCCACATTTGTATAATTCATCAAACATTTATTTTATTTAGCTATGACAAAGGTGTATTTCACATCGTCTTTCTAATTTTTATGAATCAGCTTGAGTGAATCACATACAAATGATTTGGTCTTAGATGGCCAAACAAACTCAGCCAAGATGTCATTGGAGTCATTATCGAAACTATCCTAATGAGGACATCAATCCTTTAGTTACACACAACACTACTTAAATTAGTATTGATTGAACTCATGCACGACAGTTGAGATTAGAGGTGAGCTCATTGCTAAATATATGTTTGTCTCACTTTGAGAATAGATTGCTATCTAATGACTTTCTCATGATTAAAAACATTGAAGGGGGTCAAAGAAAGCATAGAGAAGGACTTAGATATGCTCAAGACCAGCAAGGCATGTTCAACCCCGGAGGAGATCCAATCGAACTTAGGTTCGAGTCCAAGTCGGGCATCAGGATCAGCCGGCACTAAAATAGATGCTCAGGTCACATACGAGCTCTGTTTTAGATGTTCTAGATATAGATGGAAAGCTTAAGAGATAATCTTTCCAACGCATCTAATTCTACTTCCAAATACCTTCTGTATCTCCTAGAATCGTAGAAACAAAATGACATCCAGAATCTGTCAGGGTGCTGTGACACTATCTTTTGGCCTTTGGGTCGTGTATCTTTCTTAGGTTCATTAATATTAGGGTTTGCCCCTAAGGATGCCCAAAACTCTATATAATCAGTAGCTATCATAATTAGTTATAGGTTTTTTTGCTTAGTTTCATCTGTTATCAAACAGCTTCGTCGTTTGACGGTTTGTTGGATTCCAACTTTGTGAGATTAATTCAGATTTTGCAATTGAGTTGCGTTCTTCCATGTTCTTGGTGTTTTTCGATTCGCAGGCAAGGATTAGCCCTCTTGGGAAAGTCAATTGTGTGTTGTACGGTTGATAACCAAAGGAGAAGTGAAGCTCATTTGTGACCTAGGCATCTGTTTTAGTGCAGGCTGCTCCTGTAGTCCGACTTGGACTCGAACCCAAGTTCGATTGGATCTCCTCCAGGATTGAATGTGCGTTGCTGGTCTTGAGCATCTTCAAGTCCTTCTTCATGCTTTCTTTAACCCTCTCCAATGTTCGTAATGATGAGAAAGTCATTAGGTAGCAATCTATTATCAAAGTAAGGAAAACATGTGTTTAGGAATGAGCTCACTTCTAATCTCAACTGTCGTGCACGAGTTCGATCAATACTAATTTGAGGAGTGTTGTGTGTATCTGAAGGAGTGATGTCCTCATCATCCTCCCCTTCTTGTTTTGGAGTCGTCGTCGACTCAAGTTCATTGTCAGGACCTCGATTCCAACATGCCTTACAACATGCATGTAAAGGTGGAGGTCACGGAGGTATTTGAATGCAATCATTTGGTGGCTCCAAAATCCTTATAATTTTATCATATCTGAATAATACTCAAAGACGTGCACATTGTGGCGAGTCTTATAGTCATGTTGCACTTCTTTGCTTCGGCTTTCTTGTGCCAAAGCTCTTTGTTGGAGGTGTGTGAAAGGAAGAAAATCATGCCCCTCAAACTTCTCTCTAGGATGAGACCGCAAACCACTAAAAGCTAGATCAGCTGAATCCTTTTCGGAGATTGTCAAATTAAAACATCGGTTCTTAACATCTCTAAACTTCTGAATAAAATCGATAACGGGTTCATCTCTTCCTTGCCTAATTGATATTAAATGTGACAATTTTAATTCTTTATTCCTGGAATAAAAATGATCATAAAATTTGCACTTTAATGATTCCCATGTGTAAATAGAACTCAGGGACAATGATGAAAACCATGAGAAGACAGTTTTAGTTAGTGATAAAGAAAACAACTGTACTTTCAATGCATCACTAGAGTTTGCCTCCTCTAATTGAGCAATGTATTGACAAACATGCTCCCAAGTGGTCATACTATCTTTGCCAATGAATTTGACGAAGTTGGGAACATGCTATTCGCTAGGATATGGGACCGAATCAAAATACGTGAGATATGATTTTTGGTAGATTCGATCTCTCTCTTTGATATCCATCCCTAGCGTTTCACAAAGTTGTTTGCTCAATTCCTCTTTGATAAAAGCAATACCTCCTTCATATTGGTAATGAGCGATCTACGAGGTGTGCCTTCTGGTGAGGGGTTCATGTTCATTTTCATGGTATTAAATTATTCATTAGGTATAGAGCCATGAGGGATACCCGTACCGTTAGGTGAGATAGGTGGATGCTATACGCGACGGTATGGTATGAAGAACAAAATTGGCCAATTCATTCAATCGGACACTAGCCGGATTTGGAATGCTATTAATTGGCTCTACGCTAGTAGAAGGCACTACCAAAGCATTGGTTTGCACATGAGGTTGAAAGCTAGTTTGCCCACTAAAAGGGTTCAACAGCATACCATATAACTATTGTTCTACACTAGATGTATGGGTAGCCGATGTGCTACTAGATGGTCCTACATCTGCAACATGAGTAGTAGATGATGCTACACCAATGTTCTTTAACGACTTTGACAAGTTATCTTGAACCATATGTTGCATATCTTTAGCTAAGATCTTTTTTATGTCGATAAAATAGTATGAAAGATCTTCAAAAGTAATAGGAGGGTGCGAAGATGTTGTCACATTGGCAGCACCCATGGCTGCATCGTCAGAGATGGGTGAAACAACGGCTTATTTCACTTGAGATATCGTTCCTTGACAATCTTTCTTGAAGCATGCCAAGTACTCTTGAAGCTCCTGATCTTTTTGTGCCTTGCGTGCCTTCTTGGAGGCCTTTCAATGCTCTAGGAACGTCTTGCGAGCCTCCTCAAGCAACTACTCCAAATATGGCATGACGATGTTCGCCGGTAAACTCTCAAAAGACATGATGCGAAAATGATGATTGAGTTCATGCAAACCAGAACCTTTTGTCCCCCGCAAAGTCGCCAAAAAGTGTGTTCATGCTCGGATCGGGCCAACATACACGCGCACATCCGTGTGCAAAAGCAGAATGGAGAGATCGCGAAAACCGAAAGTTCTAGATTGCCAAACTGTTAGTTTCAGTTTTGGCAGAACAACAGCAGCACCTGGAAACTCAAATCCAAGAGGGACCCTGGGCGGACAAGAGCTCCCTAGGATTGGTCTAGGCTCGGTTAGGCTAGCTAGACCCTCTTTACTACCGCCGGGATGGGAGAAGAAGAGAAATTGAGTTGAGAGAGAGAGAGGCTAGGGTTTGAAAATGTATGACAACTTGACAAATGACAATTAGAATGCCCTCAATTGGCCGTGAGCCACTCTTTATATAGAGGTGGGGTGGTCTGCCCCTGTGAAGAGCTGGTGACTCTAACAAATTGGCAAGGAATCAAATTTGAAACATTTTCTTAAAAACAGACAAAACCGGAACTTGCGGAATACAAACTGGAACCTTCCCGTTTTCTCGGGGCAGCCTGTGTGTATTTTGAAAACTTCGTAACTTTCTCGTCCGGGCACCAAACTAGGTCATCTATATATCCATTTCAATTATCTCGATGAGGGCTACATCTTGGAGCCTTCAAACCATGAATTTTGCTTCATCTTCTTCTATTTCTAATCACTTCTCTTTTCTTCTATGTAAACTGGTCAAACTGCTCATTTATAACCTGCAAACAAGTCTAAACACTAAACTTGTCAAATAATTATAGTTAGCATTGATGTAGACAATTTTGCTCTTGTTGAAACTGAAACTTCTGATTTGGCAAACTAGAACATCTGGTTTGGGACCTTCCAGTTAACGCCGGATACTCAATGGAATAAACCTCAACCACAAAGAGGGTGTTCCTGAACCCTCTGGTCAGGTATCGGACACTCTGGTAAGGACTTAGTGAATTTTTCCATAGTATGGATGCTAAAACCGAAACTTTCGATTTGGCAAACCAGAAGTTCCGGTTTTGCCTGAGTGCCTTTTTTGGTCAACAGTAATATAAGTAGTGTCTTCACATGTATATATGTTTTATCTGGGTGGCAGAGCAGATTGTATTTGTGAACTAGGACGAGGATAATTTTATTTAACATGACATGAGTGTTATATGAGTAGTGTCTTCTATTTCTATCTTTTGCTGTTATATCCAGTTGCTAATCAAAAAGTTTTGCCTATGTCTTTTGGTGTGGTGTCCTACAACTAGGGATGCAAGTGGGTAACCACGAGTATCAAATTTAGTAAATTTTGTGGGTATTTACAGGTTTCCACAAAATTTGAACTAGATGTCGGCTCGTGGGGATGCCCACTTGCATCCGTACCTACAACTAGCACAAGCCTTCTAGGAAGCTCGAGATACAGCTTGAGCAAATGAATGATGGCAAGCTTCATGGCTAACACATGGCTCAGCACGATGTGGATGGGGGATGGCCTTCTGCATGTTTTGTGATGGTGGATCTATGGCACTATGGGGCAAATTGGAGACACAGAAGACTACTCATTATCTCACTTTGTTTAAAAATTTTCTTTCTTGCTCTTCATTTTTTTTTACAAAAATAGTGTCATTCTCACTTCTTAATGCATCTCTCTCTTTCTATATTACTCTCTTCATTTTCTAGGGAAAAACATGGGCAAAGATGCACATTTAGCAGTTCTTTCGCTCTTACTACACAGTAAGTATTTCCTGCTAACAAGGGTGACAACCATGCTCCATGGACTTTGAGAAACAGTAAACAAGAATCATGTGCCTTGGAAGTTAAAGGTATGTGTGTTTTATTTTAGCATTCAATATGTAAATTCTTGATCTTTACAAACAAAAATTAAATTCAAACTATGTGCTACACAAAAAGATAGTTGGTTATTTTTTGATTTCGTGAATATGATATTAGGTAGATTTCAAAAGGAAACATTCAGTTTTCAAAAGGTAGAGTTGCTCCTCGTTATTACGAAGGATGATAATCTGTCAGTATATCTGAACCCTGTCGGAATTGTTTCTATATCTGATAATGCAGCCAAGTAAGCAATCTAGGACTCCAGGCGCAATAACATCTCATGCTTTGCCGGCCGCACTTCATGTTGGTAAGAAAATTGAGAGAACATTAGTTTTGGTATTGATCATATTTTTCCTGTCCATAGCTTTGCAAATAAGTTGACTCATATTAAGGAGAACCACAAGCTTCAGAAAAGCAGCAGGGATTGTCTAAGGGAAGATGATTCAGTCAAAGGCGTTGTGGATATTATCGATGAAATTAAGGGAAAACATGAGTGTTAGACTGTAATTATGTACAGGCCTCCGGCCACTTGTATTGCCTCTCGGCCCATCTACGTAGATAGCTACAGGCCCATGCACAGCTAGGGTTAGCCTCCATTACAGCTGCGTGCCTATATGTACTCATACTCTTGTTCAATGGAAATCATCCCTTTGATACTGCAATTAGCCTAACTAACAATGCGCTCTAGTATGGCATCATTCAATAATTTGCAATCTCCTTTAGTTATTTTTGACACACTATGATAAAAAATCGGGTATGCATATGTATAGCATCCCATTACAACATACTGAGCTGGAGTCAGGCCAGGTGTCGGTGGAATGGAGCATAATAATGAATTGAAAATGCAATATACAGAATAAATTTTGCTGGTCAATCATAACAGCAGGCAAATAGATGTGATATAGTTCTAAGCTCATTAATTACATTTGATACTTTATGAGTGATTCTCCGCTTGAACTCCTACCAGCAAAATAGAAATGATGCAGTTATGGTTCTTTCCTCAGAGTTCGATTTCTTAGTTTTTACTTCTTCTGTAAAGATGTAATATCAATACAACCTGTGAAATACATGGACACTTCAACTAGTTTATCTAAATATAGGCTGCGCATAGAACAAATTTCATTCAGCCCCGGTTTCAAGTATACTAATACCAGAGAGAGTAAACTGGAGTCACCAGCCATGGCACTCAATACTTACATCAAGCCCTTAAAAACCCCGGATATTTCGTTTTTTGAGGGTTTGTCCAACCTGTTTTTTTTTTTTTTGCATAAAGTTTCATGGAGCGATTTTTTGCTGGTTCATTGGCGCCTCTTTTGCTGTTTTGTGTTCAGTTGTGGCTTCTAGGGGTATTTTTTTCTTTGTCTTTTTGCTACCATTATGAACCATTGGCAAGGAGTTAAGTTGGAAAAATTTACATGGCAGATAAGGAATAAGGGACAACATAAATTCTCAGTTGCGTAGAGGGAGGGCTAAGACATGGTGTGCTTTAATATTTCATGCAAAATGGCAAAAATTGCATTAAAAACTAAGGCAATAAGGCTGGTGAGAAAAAAAAGGAAAGAAGATATTTATGTGGGTAATTTTGGAAAAGATAATACAAACCCTAGTGCCCCACCCCACTGGGGGTAGTTTTGGAAAAATACAAACCCTAGTGCCCAACCTACCTCCCTTCATTAATCCTTTTCTGACGTTTTGTCCCCTCCCCCCCCCCCCCCCCCGCCCCCACATTGAGCAGCCGCAGTTCCACTCACTTCGACATGCAAGGGCCCTGCATCGCCATGGATCTCCCTGTCCTCGCTACCCATCAGAGGCCTGCTCCTGAGGTGCAGCTCGTCTCATCATGGAAACTGAGGACCACGTCCGCACGCTGTAACACTTCGTGTTTATGAATATTAAGACCACTCCATTCGAATTCGAAATTCCCGAAAACCCGAGCTCAAAGGAATTTAAACCTAGTTTCAAATTGGTCTCAAATTTAAAATTTGAAATTCAAAATGTAAACTCAAAAAAAAATTTAATGAAATATTGTGAAACAAAAATCTCTTTTGAAATTTCTTGTAACCACTTGAATTTTAGAAATTTTTGGAAAATTTTAATTTGAGGTTTAAAAGCTCAAAAAATTTATTTTCCTCTAAAAGCTAACCTGTCTTCAAAATTTGATATCATTTTTATTTATTTCGATTTTGAACTTATTCCCAAAATAAAAGTTGTTCCTTTTCAAAAGCTCTACCAGCCTACAAAATTTCAGAATTTTTGGAGCTCGGAAAGGGTGCATTTCGAGTCAAAAACAGAAGTGTGCACTGAAAATCCAGCAAAAAATCGGGAAAAAGAAAAAGGATTTCTGCGGGTCCCGCACGTCAGCCCCTCCCCGGCCTCCTTCACTCAGCTCGCACCAGCAGGCGTCGTGCCGTGGCATCCATGCTACCGTTCGCGCCGACCCCGCTCAGAACGCTGCGGACATGAGTCCCTCCCCGTGTCCCCTACCCCGTTCACCTCACTCTCCTCTCTCCCTTTTCCTTTTCCATTCCAGAGGAGATCGACATTGGCGCCCTCCGCTTGCGCTCGGCGTTCCATCCACCACAGCACGCCTCTAGCTCTCAAACCATGCGGATCATGGCCTCTTCGTGCCCTCTTGCAAATCTCCAAGTTTCCCCAAGTTGTCCCTGTCGTTTGGCTATGGATTTTGGAGTTGTACTCAATCTCGGGTTTTAGGACCTCCAGGCGTTCATCACTGAAATCCACCATACTTCGGTGAGAATCCGTCGACTCTGAGCCAGTACCACCCTCCTTCCTCCCTAGTGCAGCTCCTGGGACAGGAATCATCCAATTTGGTGACCGGATGTGCAGGGAATCGGATTTTCTTCACCGCTGTTCTTCGGGAACTTTTCCCCCTCACCGGTGACAACCCCCTTCCAGCGAGTTTCGACACCGATAGCCCCTGTGCCAGTGTTCTTCATGTCGCGAGGAATCTGTCAGAGGAAACGGAGTCAAGTTTCGACCACCGAACTACCAGAAAAGCCTCGCCGAACCTTGCATCGCGCCGCCCCTTGCCGCCAGTCATTCTCTGGTGAGAACCTACCCATGGCGACCTCTCCACTGAGCTTAGTGCGTCGAGGGCATTGTTTGAGTGCAAGAACACGTCGGTTTAACCACCGGGAGGCCAACTCCGATGAGCCACCGCCAACTCCGGCCACCAGTGCCATCGCCGGACTCGGGAGCTCGCCCAGGATCAAATGTGGCCACGGCCGGATCTTTTGTGGCGACTGTGTGGTCACCTGTGTGGCCAGGCCCAGAGGCCGACACGTGGCACCCGAGTGGGTTGAGTTAAACCCATTTTCGGAAATTCAATTCTCAATTGCGCTGAAATTCGTAAAAACTTACAAAAATCATAGAAAAGGCATAAGAACCCCAAAAATTTCAAATAATATACCGTTGAAATCCTCTCGTCATGTAGAATATTTTAGAACTTCCAAAGTGGCAGCGGAAGCATCAACGTGGCAGCAGTAGTGAACCTCCTTCACACAAGCTAGCTTGAGTGCAGGAGCGAACGTCACGGACCGTCAGAGACGTAGTTGAAGTCGAAGCTGAGAGTATCCTCTGAAAACAACAAATTAACAAATTAGAAAGCCGTGAGTACGAATACTCAGCAAACCGCGTACTACCTATCAACAATGTATGCATGCAAATGGTTTCAAGGTAAAGGCATATCTCAAGTGCTAAATGCAAGTTTAAAATATTTTATCTTATTTTAAAGATGCAAGAAAGCTTTATTTTTAAACTGTCAAATTTTATTATCTTGGCCCGCAGAGATCTCTGTTATCTCGAACGGGGTTCATTTTAATGCCAATGTAAACTCCACACTCGGCCACAGCTCAAAGGCCGGAGTCAAAAACATTTTGAAAAAAGAAGAGGAGGAAGAAAAACAAAACTACTCAACGAGGAGCACAACTCAGGGGGTGTCTTTCCAAAAGGACATGGCAATGCGCATCAACTAAAACTCTGCAGAGGTTATGCACCTGGACCCACGAGAAGCGTCATCGGAAACTACCGTCGTAGTCTCGACAAACACACAAGACCCGTCCACAAGCTTTAACTGGCGTCATCCACCCTCCAAGATAGAGATCCCAAAAGCCTACGCAATCGGGTCCTAGAGCTGTGAAGAGCCTACCACTGATTAGGTAGGGTATCTCGATCTCATGTGGGAAGTCAGAGCTTTACACCACACTAACACAACACCGTCAAACCACAGGTAAACAACCAGTATCGACAAGCTTCAAGATCAAGCCAACTGCCCATACAAGGTAACGTGGTGTGCATGGTTATCAACTGAGCGTACAAGGCTTGAAGAACTCGGTCCTTATTTGTCGAGGCAGGCACCATCTCCAACCTCAACGCCAACAACAAGTCTCACGAAAAGATCACAGCCTGGATCTTCTCGGTGTACCCGCAACAGGTATGCCCACAGGGACCTCCTAAAAGTCCTCCAGCTCCTCATACTCGAACATGCCCCCTCTAAATAGTTATGTATAGTTATTTGCAAAACTCACACATTTGAGTCACAGTTCAAAAGCATTTAACACAAATTCCATTTTTTTATAGTGATAGGTATGAAATAGAAATAAATGCAACTAAGCACGGCTAAGCATAAAAATAAAATAAATATTCTAAAGCAATCCTAGGGTTCATATTTGTGGAACAATAAACAGACACGGCTTAGGAATGTTGCTAGCACATTTTAAAATAGTTGGCATACAAATTATAGTTGCAAACAAAACATGCAGTTTAAAATACTGGGTACAAAGTGATCAAAGAACGCGGCTTGCCTGGCAACTCGGGATCGAAGTCGGGATTCGGATCATGGAACTGAGCTGGCTCGCGGAACTCCTCCTCGGAAACATCGGCTAAACACAAAACGAACAGGAAATTAGACACTAATTACGCAACAAATAAAACCAGAAATTAAATCTAAACTGAAACTACTAAATTAAACGTGCGCAAAATGTTCCTCGGAACAAACCTACACGACATCGAGACGAGACAATTTAACGGAACAATTTTGAGAATAAACGGAGTTCAAACAGAGTTCTCCGAAAATTATAGACGATCGAGACCACAAGGAATTAGATTAATTATAGAATAATTAATTGCAAATAAATTAGCAATTAATCTAACAATTAATCGGAGAGAAAAAAGGAATTTAAGAGATAGAAATTAATCTCATCAGGGATCTGGAAATTGAAGACGAAACCTCGGAGATCGGAACTCGAAACTCGTACTGGAGAATCGGAGATGAACGATGGAGACGTGTAGAGCTGTGACCGGAGGACGCGCACAAGACAGAAATCCAACGCGGCAAAGCTCTGCTTGGACCGGAGGTCAAAGTAGTGCAGCGCTTTGACGAATTTGCAGGAACCGAAGACCGAGCGGATGGCAGGGTCAATCACGCGGAGAGGGTGACAGGCGTGAGGCCAGGGATGGTGAGGGAAACGGCGCAGCGCGGGGGACTGCAGGCTTCGGACCGGAGGACGACGCGGCGACTTCGGCACAGGGACGCTGCTGGGGCGGCTCGAGAATCGATGCGAACGGCTCGGACGAAGAGCGGCGCTGCTGGCGATGTCAACGACGCGGAGGACGATGCGAGTAGGGCAACATGGGTGCAGAACTCTCGGGCTTGCGGTGGAAGAAAGGAAAATGGGGAAAAAATGAGATAGAGATTAGGGATAAGGTTAGAGGGGTATTTATAGTGGAAAGGGATAAGAATAGGGGCTAGAAATTAATTGAAAATCGTGAAATAATTAAGAAGGCTGAAAACATTAATTTCGGCCCCGACAAAACTCGCGGACCAAAATTATTTCGGCACCGAAAAAATTTAGATAAAATGATTTCGAATTTGAACGGAACGAAGTTCGGAACAACTAATTTTTGAACGGAACGAAAATTGAGACAGATGATTTTAATCGGAATGAAATTTGGGAAATATCGCTGCTTTATTAATTCAAAATTCTGGGATGTTACAGCCCCGGAGTCATCCGTCACTGAAGACCTTCCTCTTATTTGTGGTAACTCGCAGCAAACCGAAGGCAAGCCCTGGTGCATTAACTTTGTTTTAAATTTTTGTTTTATCACTATGTATTGCATAGCTAATGTACCGTGCATTTAAGTTGTAAAAGTTGTTTGGAACCCTAGAATGCATGATAGTACCAATTACCCCTATTGAGTATATATTGGTATAGGTAACTCGATGTAGAGTTAGGCTATAAGTTCTAATCAACGGTAGAAGTCAAGTGAATGAGAAACCTCACTCGCGAGATTATAGGTTAGACTTTATCCCACACTTGAATAAACCTGAGACCGGGCGAGGATAGAGTATAGGAGGGATTGAGAAGCCTGAGCTTTCGCGGTGGTAGCCCCGTCTGTGTCGGTTAAGGACCGATTCGAGTGTGGCCCTGTTGAGCAAGTTTGAACATACCGAATACATACTAGGAACATGGGACCTAAGAAACTGATGTAGCAAAATGCCGTAGTGGTTGGACGACCCCCACCTCTCTTTTGGTGGCGGCGGAGGAGAGCTTTGTTTCTAACCATGGATATGTCCTACGTGGTGATCGCATGGAAAACTCTGTGCTCGGGAGACGTGCGCCTGTTCAGACCGAACCTATGGGCTGAGCGAAAGGTGGCCACATGCGGCTTCCGAAAAGTGCGTATGTGTCGTGTACTTTGGGTTTTCTCAGCTGGTGTAAATCGATTATAATCGCTGCCTCTCACAGTAACAAGTACCGCTTGTTCACTGTGTCATGTCGTAGTAATAACTAGAATAATAATAATGATAATATAATTTGTTTGCTTAGTTATAAGTAATTGACTGGCAACCATGATTGTAGTAGACGACAGTGCAAATTAAATTTATTTTCCTTGTACTTAATCTACTGCTAAAACTTGAAAGTAAGAATCTACGTTAAAGCTAGGTTTTATGTAAATGACCATCCCCTGAGCCAACCTCTCATGCTTAGTTATCGGCTGTAGTTGGCCATTTTTAACGGGTAAGACTTGCTAAATAATTAGTACTCACGGTTTGTTGTTTCTCTTTTTGTTGTGTGTAGTTCTCTTTGTAGGTAGTTGGTGTGACTATTGTGGGCAAGGAGTGTAGGAAGGTGAGGCTCCTGCGAACTGGTCCTGTGAACCGGTTCCCTCCTCACCGAACTCCGGTCGCGAGGAGTGAAGCATGTCTTAGAACAAGATATGTTTCATCGTAGAAAACTGTCATATCTCTCCTATGTCACTTCCGCTATGTTTTAAACTTATCTTTTTTAAGACTACTTGAACTTCATTGTAAGACTTAATCGGTTTTTTATTTTATATTATCACTCGTGTTGTACTATTTAAGTATTATTCTCAATATCACTTAAGATTGATCCTAAGCGAGCCTTACAGTATTTTGAGGCGGTT
Source organism: Zoysia matrella (assembly GCA_001602295.1). Taxonomy (NCBI): domain Eukaryota; kingdom Viridiplantae; phylum Streptophyta; class Magnoliopsida; order Poales; family Poaceae; genus Zoysia; species Zoysia matrella. The sequence continues at coordinate 33,065 of BCLG01000704.1, read as the reverse complement.
CTACCACACACGCCGCGCAAGGGCGGCGTTGGTGCAAGCGCAAGGCCAGGTAAACCCTGCAGTGACCTTGCCTTCTCCATCGCACATCCTCTCCGATGCTGTGAATTTCGATTCCTTTATAGGTAGATGTGCTTCCTTCTAGGCTCCCGACGATCAGCTGATGGATCGCAGACATGCTGCGCAGGCGCCGCAGGTCGTTTCGTCATGGCAGCTGAGGAGCACCCCAGCGCGCCTCGCTAGGTTGTTGGCACAAGGCCAGGTGAGCCATCCAGCAAAGATCTAGTCGTCTTCAACTCAAGAGAGCCACAAATCTTTATCCTGGCTCAATGGTATCTCCTCCATAATGTCAATTTCGATTCTTTTACTCGTAGATCCACTTTCTTGTAGGCTCCCATCGATCAGGATCAGTTGCTGCATCGCAGACATGCTTCCCAAGCACCGCAGGTCGTCTCCTCATGGAAGCTGAGGATCACTCCTGCACGCCTCGCTAGGTAATCGGCGCAAGGCTAGGTGAATCCTCAAGATCTCACCATCTTCTATTCAACACAGCTCTGATTCTTTATCCTGGCCTGATCCCATCTCCTGTGCGAGGTCAATTTCAATTCTTTAAACAGTTAGATGTGTTCTTATAGGCATCGACCAAGACCAAGCGACGCAAGCGGACCAGATGCCGCGAACTCAACAAGGACACGCTCTTCGACGTCCTGCTGCTCCTCCCAGCCAAGGACCCGTGCCGCCTTCGCGCCGTCTGTCGCCTGTGGCGCTCCCTCACTGTCGATCCCCTCTTCATCGCCTGGCACACCTCGAGCCATCCAGGACTTCTCTTCGTGACCAAGTTTGAGGACGACCAGCTGCATATCCATGTGGTGGATCTGTCCGGCAAAATCATCAAAACGATGGAAGACACCTGCACAAGCCACGAGGTGCTGATTACTCGCCTCGACCTTGCTTGTTTGACTACTGACTGGAACAGATGTAGTGTGCTCAATCCGGCTACTGGAGCTATTCACATCCTGCCCCAGAGTCCGGCACCGGAGCATGCGAATCGGGTGAACTTAAGCAATCCTTTTACCTTCTTTGCTATGGGCCGTATTGCATCCACTGGAGAGTACAAGGTGCTCAGAATTTTCAACCAGCCTGGATTTTGGAACCTTGGTCAGCAGGTCTTTGAGGTGTATACAATCAATGGTGGTACTGCTCATGCACAGTGGAGGGCAAGGAATAGCCCAGAACACTTTGTCAAGCCAAGCACTGGCGTAGTGATTGAAAATGTGGTGTATTTTTTGGCGCTGAAATTGAGAGAACAAGACTTACCTCCAGACTATATCATGTCATTCACCTTGAGAGTGAGGAATGGAGGAGAAACCCAATAGCAGGGCCAATAAGTGGAGACGTTGAAGCTCTAAAGAACAATTCCCTGGGACATAAAACGGAACTTACTTCAGCTGAACTTAAAGGCTCTCTGGTTCTTGTGTACTACAGTCGTCAGAACTGGGACCCTTATTATGTCATGGACCTCTGGTTCCTACTGGATAGTGAGAATGGAATCTGGTTGAAAGTGTATAGCATCCAGATGATTCCATACGTATGTTATAGACACAGAAATATTAGAGCGAAGCCATTGCTTGTGTTAGAAAATGGGAGACTGGTTATTTACGAAATGCCTCCAGGACTGCTCCGCATATACAATCCAGAGACTAATAAATTTGAAGATGTCCATTGAGAGCTATTCATTCAGTAGGTATGTTTACAGGAAGTCTGTTAAACATACAATGGGGTGATATGGTATAGGATTGCAATGTATCGGTCTCTTTTGTCACAGTCACTCTCCAAGCATTTGAAAACTTAACTAAGCATGGGATTTCATTGACATTTTCTATTTTTCTATATGCAGCTAGCAGCCATTATGAAATTCAAGTTAATTTTTTTCATGTACTCAATGTTTTTCGTTTTAGTGCATCACATGAGTTAGATGTATGTCATCGTGGCATCAAAGCTTGCCCCTTCAAAAGTAAAAGCATGTAAAATGTTCTGAAAATGAAAGGCCCTGGACGATAGCTTTGAATTGGCTTTTGACAAGTCGCTGGTTACATACAAAACAAGATCTCAAGCTCTAGACACAAATTTGCTTACTCGTACGCTTGCTGGCCATGCTGGAAGGACAATGGATCCTTTTGCCCCAGCCAACAATTACAAACCCACCTTGTTCTTTGCTGAAAGGCCACACCCAGGTTCGGTGAGGCTCCATCAAACACGTAACGATTGAACGTTTTCAATGTGCCCAATCACCAAGAATGATCAGCAAATTTAGCCTCTTATGCATCTGAGCGTGCACCTTGCCATAACAAATTCAAGCCCACCATCCGCAAAGAGAAAATACCAAAAAAATCCTTGAAAACACATAGGAAACAAATAGGTGATTAATCATGCCCTCTGCTTGATTACATAGAGCACAATAATCTGAATGAGATAATCCATGCTGAACCAAACAATTTGATGTCCAACACCAATTATGTTCTGCAAGTAAGATGAAGAATTTACATTGCCCTAGTGCCCAAGTGTGCCAAATGCGGTTTACTGTCTTTGGAATATTGGAAGTGAACTAATATGTTGCTGATAGTTTGTAAACATGTGGTGCTTATGCACTTGTTATGTTGGAACCGAGGATTGACGGACGATCAAAAAAATAAAGGAACACAGATAATTTTTGAGGATAAACGCCGCGGAGCCTATCGCTCTTGTATATTAACTTCTCTATTATTCTTTGGACTCAGTACACAGTGGAACATAAGATGAGACCGTCACGGACAACCCTACGCCTGCTGAGCAACAAATGCTGCAGCGGCGACACACACCGAAACCTTCTCTCTATCTCGGCTCACCTCAAAACAAAAGATTACATGCCTATTTTATAGACCCTCCGACGCAGCGGTCAAGCAACCTCCTTCGACGAGCTTCACGTGCATGAAGCCACGTTCTCCCTGCTTACCCGGACTCATCTCGTCGTGAGCCACTCCTCGTCCGCGAGACTTGGGCAGGTCTAAAGCTCATGGCCACTGCGAGGCCTCCACAACTGACGCATGCAGTTAGCACCTAGCAGCCTAATCACGCAGCCAAACTAATCACTCTGGCTACCTAGCGCAACTCTCCTGTAGGACTAGACGTGCCGCTCCGGAGCACACATGCATGCACTGGACATGCACACACACGACACACAGACGTGCCTAACGTACAGAACCATATCAAGATTATTCCTAACAATCACCCTCCTAATCTTGACATGGTCACACATCAACGTAGGCACATCACCGACCATCCTAAGGAGCTCCTCGTCCTCCTCGTACTTGCCATTACTGGAGATGAAGCTGCCACTATCATCGTCGTCGCCTCGGTCGCTGCTACAGCCTCCAACTTGACGCAGCCATTTTCCCCGGCGACACACGCCGTTTTCTTTTTGGCAACACACGTCGTATCTCTGGCGATACATGCCATACTCTTTCCAGCAACACACGCCGCATTTTCGGGGATACATGCCATCTTTCATCCGACAACACGCTGCATCTCCAGCGATACATGCCATTGGCAACACACGCCCATCTCAGGCGATACACGCCGTCTTCGTCGTCTCTGGCTACACACGTCGTCGACTGCATCATACCCGAACAACGAATCTAGGGTTGACGTCTTCCCCGCACTGAGGCAAGCACCGACACACAATCCACTTACCACCATGGGCACTGTCGCGTAGACCGACACACGGCTGGCGACCTCTCTCGTGACACACACCGATGCTTAGAGCTGCACCACACCACGATAGGACCGATGAACGATCCACTGCAGCAGTGTGTCGCGCCTCCAATAGCTTCGTGCACACACCGACACACGGTCCGGCAACCTTCAATACACCGCCGCCATGAATGCCGCCTCATGCCAGTCACCATCGGCACGCCTCTCGTGACGGGAACAAATCCCACAACGAACCAGCTCTAGATACCAATTGTTAGAACTAAGGATCGACGGACGATCAAGAGAACAAAAGAACACATAATTTTTGACGACAAACGCCACGGAGCCTCTCATTCCTGTATCTTGGCTTTTCTATTATTCTTTGGACTTGGTACACAGTGCAACACCAGATGAGACCTTCACGGACGACCCTACGGCTGCCGGGCAACAAGCGCCGCATCGGCGACACACATTGGAACCTTCTCTCTATCTCGGCTCACCTCAAAACAAAGGATTACAGGCCTATTTTATAGACCCTCCGACGCAGCGGCCAAGCAACCTACTTCGACGAGCTTCACATGCATGAAGCCACGTTCTCCCTGCTTACCCGGACTCATCTCGTTGTGAGCCACTCCTCGTCCGTGAGACTTGGGCAGGTCCGAAGTTCATGGCCACTGCAAGGCCTCCACAATTGATGCATGCAGTTAGCACCTAGCAGACTAATCACGCGGCCAAACTAATCACTACGGCTACCTCGCGCAACTCTCCTGCAGGACTAGACGTGCCGCTCCGGAGTACACACGCATGCACTGAACATGCACACACACGACACACAGACGTGCCTAATGTACAGAACCATATCAAGATTATTCCTAACAATCACCCTCCTAATCTTGACATGGTCACACATCAACATAGGCACATCACTGACCATCTTGAGGAGCTCGTCGTCCTCCTCGCACTTGCCATTGCTGGAGATGAAGCTGCCACTAGCGTCGTCGTCACCCTCGACCGCCGCTACAGCCCCCAACTTGACGCAGCCATTTTCCCCGGCGACACACGCCGTTTTCTTTTTGGCAACCCATGCCGTATCTCCAACGATACATGCCATATTCTTTCCGGCAACACACGCCACATCTCGGGCAATACATGCCATCTTTCTTCCGACAACACACGCTGCATCTCCAGCGATACATGCCGTTGGCAACACACGCCCATCTCAGGCGATACATGCTGTCTTCGTCGTCTCTGGCTACACATGCTGTCGACCGCATCATACCCGAACAACGAATCTATAGTCGACGTCTCCCCTCGAACTAAGGCAAGGACCGACACACAATCCACTTGTCACCATGGGCACTGTCATGCATACTGACACAAGGCCGGCGACCTCTCAGGCGACACATGCCGAGGCTTAGAGCTGCACCACACCACGACAGGCCGACGAACGATCCACTACTACAGTGTGTCGTGCCTCCGATAGCTTCATGCACAGACCGATGCAAGGTCCGACAACCTTCAATACACCGCCGCCACGCCTCCAGTGATGGGAACAAATCCCATGACGAACCAGCTCTACATACCAATTTTTGGAACCGAGGATCGATGTACAATCAAGAGAACAAAGAAACACGGATAATTTTCGACGACGAATGCCGCGGAGCCTCTTGCTCATGTATCTTGCTTCTCTATTATTCTTTAGACTCGGTACACAGTGGAACACGAGATGAAACCTCCACGGACGACCCTACGCCTGTCGGGCAACAAACGCCGCAGCGGCGACCCACACTGGAACCTTCTCTCTATCTCGGCTCACCTCAAAACAAAAGATTACAGACCTATTTTATTGACCCTCCGATGCAGTGGCCAAGCAACCTCCTTCGACGAGCTTCATGTGCATGAAGCCACGTTCTCCCTGCTTACCCGGACTCATCTCGTCGTGAGCCACTCCTTGTCCGTGAGACTTGAGCAGGTCCGAAGCTCATGGCCACTGCAAGGCCTCCACAACTGACACATGCAGTTGGCACCTAGCAGCCTAATCACGCGGCCAAACTAATCACTCCGGCTACCTCGCGCAACTCTCCTGCAGGACTAGTCGTGCTGCTCCGGAGCACACACGCATGCACTGGACATGCACACACATGACACACAAACGTGCCTAACGTACAGAACCATATCAAGATTATTCCTAACATGTTATGTGCTCACTTTAACAATATCCGCAAAGGTTTTTCATACATCCCTTCTTTTAAGAGAGCAGGAGGTGCCAGGCCTCTCTACTGATTATATTTAAAATTTAAAATGGAAAGTAGCTGTACATAATAAATTTAAGAGTAAGCAAAAAGAAATATAAAAGTATCTATTATTTGATCTGCTGGGAGTATCTCTCTTTCGCTCCGTGGATAACCAAGGCAAACCATGCTTAGACTTTCTTTATGCTTGGAGTGTTGGGTCTCGATTGTTGAATATCCAGTTGTTGCCCACTACAATCCAAATACCACTAAAAAAAATGTTTTGTCACCAAGGTATTTAGTCATTGTATGATTCACTATAGCTTTTTTGTCCAAAAAAAAAAAACCTTTGTCGCACATTGGTGACATAAACATTGTCACTATATGTATATAGTGACCAACAATGGTATATGTTGGTCACTACATTTATATTGCAACTAAAGAACCCTTGATAGCTATATGCATTTAATTAGCAACCAATGATTATGCACCTTTGTCTCTAAAAATGTATTCCGTAATAAAAATCAAATCTTGGTCACTGTTTGTCAAATTTTAGTGACTGAATTTCTGGTCACTAAAACTTGGTCACTAAAGCTCTATTTTTTGTAGTGTATTCTACAAGCCATACATGAGGATGATGATCTCCATGTGCAAAGGGACATGATGCTGTCTTTTGAGTCTCTGAACTGCAATATCCGAATTTGTTGGGTTTGGTGACTGTACCCCAATGGTGGTCCAACAGTTTCTAGCAGAGCTACATTTCAAGAAGATATGATGCATCGTTTCTTCTGTCATTATTTGGCACATTTCACACATGTAGTCATTTTCGTATTTTTGCACTCCTCTAGTGTTTAAATTCATGTTTGAATCGAACATGAGTTTCATGTTGTTGGTGCACTGTCTTGCACTCCATCCATTCTGAAATTGTATCGCTGGCTAATTTAAATTTGAACGAGCTGATGAAAACAATTTCAGAATGGTAGGAGTATTAGGTTAGGAAAATTGTATCACTCCAGTCTACATATCCTATGATGGGGAGTCAAAGAAGTGTCTTGATGGACCTGGACATTTATTGGTTCCCCCAAATGCATTCAATAGGAAATTCTTCGGAAGCATGCTTTTTTCATGTTCTAAGATTGCATGACATAATGTTTCATATTTTTTTGGTAAATATGCTGGAAGTAGATGGTTATTTTTTGAGTCGATCCTGGATACCGACCCAAAAAGATCAAAATGCAGAGATGGTTAAGTTGAAGCCAACGCATACGAAATATGTACTGTTTTGATTTCTTTATAAAACTCAACAGATTCTCTCCAAATTTGTTCTATCTGTTATATGTTAAGTTGTCAAGGTTGTGGTAGAAATTTCATCATACAAACCATACACCTAGTTCAGAGATGCAGCACACATTGGCTCTCAGGCTTCTAGTACGAAATCAAGAATCTCACCAGTGAAGTTGAAAGTTTGGAACAAAATTCTATCGTGGAGGCAAGGTATGAAATGCAGCTTGTTCTCTATGTAGTTTATTTGCCAAGGCGAGCTTTGACGAACAAATGAACCTAGGAATGTATAAGGGAAAATGAAAGATCGATAGACATTGAGGCTGGAAATGAATGCAGGCCACAGATCTATTTGCCCAAATAGCACCTTAAATTTTTTTTTTTTTTGCGATACCTAATAATCATGAGCAGCATGATTTGATTGATAGTGGCATGCCCGGCTCTGCATTGATATGTATGAAGTTCATGCAATAATGTTGCTGGATGTCTACCTGAGAATGTTGGATTTGCTTATAATTGATTTTAGTTGCATACAGCTAGAGTTACAAGAGGTGAAATACCTTCAGACTATAATCAAGCGAACAATTGCAGCCCCTTATTTTCCCATGTATCTCAATGCATGACAGATATGCAAGCTTATCGCATACAGTAAATAATAAGTGGCTGTGCCCAATTGCAATGTAAAGAATTTCCTTTGTCGACTGTGATTGGTAGCTATTTATGAGAAATTCAGAACTTAACAAGCTATGTATTTGGTGAAGAATTGGTTTTGTTGTGAGATGCAATGTGTCTTGAAAGGAAATAAACATGGTGGACTGCACTAATTTGTAGTTGGACTGTAGTTTGAATTGAGCGGGTAAAGAATTGTTCTTGCCTCATTAGTTGGATGGTATTTTTAGATAAAGGCACAGTAAAGTGATTTTTGCATTAGATGAAATAAATATGAATGGTAAGACATTTGTTAAAAGAAAGAAATTTCTAGTGGCCTCCAAGAGCCCTCGCGTCGTCCATCTGTGCCTCGTAATCATTTTCCGACATAGATGCTGGCTGCTGGTTCTTGGCGCCTCATGCCGCTCTACCTGCCTCCAGCACCACCTCCTTTGCCAACGAGACCACCACTTCTGCCTGAATCTCAGTGGATGACGAGGTCTTCTGGACATGAAATGATGAGTGAGAGAAAAAGATGGTTTCCTCAGCAGGACTGCAGGAGGGCACCATGATGGGGCACAGAGGAAAGCACGGTGAAGATGAGCCCGTCACAATGCGGAGACAGCAGCGGAACTCTCTTAAGGGCTACTAGGGCCATGGCACTAGTCATTGCATCAAATATCCTTATAATATGCTAATTAACAGATCCTTATAATATGCTGTTGCCTCTTCCTACTTTTGTATTGTTGCCAGTTCAGTGCGAAGTCAGTTGATTGTGATTAGTAACCTAGTATTTAGGAAATTGAAAACCTGATCAGGATTTGAAGTGTGGTAACTCAATTTTGCTCGCTTTATGTTTCATGCTAATTGTTATTAGTAGACCAAATAGTATTATTTTACCTCTTAGAAGGTAAGACAATAAATCAATCTCAACCATCGAATTTTATAATTTATAAAACTATCACATCGCTCAGTTTTCAATACTCTTTAATTATTTTCTAAATTGATTCCTTAATAATTAATAATTATGGGAAGGCTTTTACTTCCTAGATGTAAAAAGCTCATTTTACTTCAGAGTTGTATAAATGGACGGTTCACAATTATTTCACTCCATTTAAAAAAATCTGGTTTATGTATGGTTGGCTGGCTGACAGTGGCCCTAGTCTTGCGGTTAATAAATTCCACCACTGTGCGTAGCCTTCCCTTGGGGAGAAATCAGGTGGATGGCACGTGGCTCAGGCCAAGGTCATGGAGGGCGATGTGTGGCGCAGGCCGAGGCCAGGCGGGTAACATGCTCTTTGAATTGGGCTGTGGTGTGTACACCGCGTCGTTAGACGGCGGTGGCACGTAGCGCGCTATATACTGGAATTTTGTTAAATCCTCAAAATGCTTATATAGTGGAATTTTGTTAATTCCTCAAAATGTTTATATAGTGGAATGGAAGCAGTTGCTTAGAGCATCTCCAACAGGTCCTTATCTTTACTCATCAAAGTTAGATTTAGTAAGTTCTAAATAGTTATTGGGAGTAAAATAATGGTCTCCCTCCAACAACTCCCTTTAATCACATTAAAAAATTAAATATAGCCAATCATTGAAAACGGCGTCTTCTTTTCTCTCCACACGAGGCTTGATCGCATATCAGCAGAAACCTAAAAAGAAAGTGGAACAACATAAATCTAACTTGCTGATTTTTAAGCTGCATAAAACCATCATGATTTCCTTTTGAACTGATATTAGGGAAGTTAGGATTAAATGCAACATCAATTCCAAAAGAAGAACACTCACCTTAGTACCCAATCTTCCAGATCCCATGAACGGCTGTGCTTCATCGGCAACGCCACCAGCTTGTTGCCGATCCTGAAAACAACAGATGAGCAAAGGAATAAGGATATACTCATTCAAAGAAATTGAGTAGCATTTGCTATACAGTTTCTTAAACTTGTGAAATGGGATTATTCGCTGCCGAAGGATCAAATCGCTCCTATAGGGTTTCAGATGAAATCCTGTTCAGCAGATACTATCAACACTATCAGAAATAAAGTAACGTGAACACTACCAGAAATGAAGTAACTGATACGAGCCTGATTGCAATCAAAAGGTACAACCCCGTCCTTGCATCAATTGGTCAAGGAAAATCGTTGAGCTCCCCCATCTCGTCGATGTGGAATCCTAACTCGCTGAGGTCCACCGTCTTGTTGACATCGATGCTACTGCCTGCCTTCTCCCCAACACTGTCACCATGGCTTTGGCATTGATGCAAGTTGCTGTGCATGTTGTTAGATCGAGACCTAGAAGCAGGAACCATGTAGGGTCACCGGGCAGGGAGCTGCGCTAGCTGTGTCCCGTCACCATGCTTGGAGCTGCAAAAGGAGCCAGATTCAGCTGCGGGACAGGATTGATTTGGTAACAGCACGAAATGGGAGGCGGGACAGGCGATTTTGTCTCGAGAACAGCAGGAAATCGCATTTCGGAAGTTCCTATCGACTCTCCAAAATGCCAGGAGTGAGAAATCTGGTTTTCGAACTTCAAAAATTTAGGGACCTCATTTACGTAATTGTTGGAGGATTGTTTTTCTAATTACTTCATAAATTTTAGTTTAAGAAGTTAATTTAGGGAATTGTTGAAGATGCTCTTAGAGCTTGTTGTGGCACAGCAGCAGCAGGAGATGGTTAGGGTTTCTTTAGCCACATTACAAACTGCAAAAGGAATTTCATTACATTTGCCGATGTCCAGATGATGCTTCTTGATTCAGCTGGTATGTTCAGAGGAAGTCTGCTAAACTTGCTAGGTGTTCATACGGTGTAGTATTGTAGTGTGTCAATCACTTCTGCCACTACTAAACAACCATTTCTTCAAGCGGACTTAAATTCATTCCTACAGAGTTTTTACAGTCTGCTGGCAGTCATGACCCTATAAAAATAATGTTTTTATATAGGCATTTTTGTGTCACGCCTGCACAAACAGCATTTGTAAAGACAAATCATCTGCACAAGCAATTTTTTTGCAACAAAAAAGAATTGAACTGTCTGAATGGGAAAGCATGCCGCTGTTCAGATTCATCATCGAGGAAGCGAGCAGTGTAGCTAAATAAATATGAATGTCATGTCGATGGTTAAAAGAAGGAAGCATTCATTATAATTCCAAATTATTTTCCAGTTTGTTACGAGGCGACATTGATTATCAGGACTCTGTATTTGAAAATAAACTTTGACTACTCTTGTAAGTTAACACATTCTCTCCCCTGCTATGAACCAGAGAGACCAATTAAAAGTTCCTTGGTCTTCCTGATATATATTTAAAGAAAATGAATGTATACTACATAACCTCAAATAGAGTAGAACAAGATGAAATAAAATCCATACCTGCACTCAGGTTTTTTAGAAAATTTGGATTGAATCACTCGTTGATGTTTATTTGTAAGATCAGAAACAAACCTGTACTTTTTCAGGTCTCCACCCATTGCTATTAGAGAAAGTTCCTTTCGTTGTTCATTATGATCTTTATTTTCTTTGCCCCCTTACTTTCTTATAAGACAAGAAAGATACCTGTTGCTTTGGAACAGAAATGCAATCCACTGGATACGCACTATCCAAGTCCATCACCTCGTCCATAATTTCACTATATAGTGAACTTACTGGTGTGTAGCTACCACTGTTAAACATCCACAAAACCAGAGACTCTGATGGTTGCCACTAGGTGTTGGACACGCTCGTCATCAGCTCTATCGGACACTGCTTTCGAAAATATCAGTGTCAGCTCTAGGTGATGGATGTCATCCGTATCCAATACTTGTGACAAAACCAACAGTGACGGCCTAGGCCGAGATCATACAACTGACACTGTTGCTGAACCAACATTCTCATTTCATGATGACATCCTTGGAACCGACACTATTGTTACTTGTAGTGCCATTTTTGGGTGATATCCTGGCATGTGACATTGTAGTTTCCTGTATAAGTACTTGCCCCTTCTTCCATGAGGCACTCTGTTCGATTCAGTTTCAGACAGTGCATGCATATGGCAGCCAGCTGAGAAATTAGAAAACAAAGGGGAAAGGTTTTGATTCCATTTTTTCAAGGACTTTTCTCTGAGGTAAATCTATATGATCCTTTATAGTTTCAAGCATTTTATTGAGGATAAAGAAAGAAATGAATTTCCACCATTAAGCTAGACCTAGCTTTATAAGAAATAATTCATCTAGTTGTATGGATTTTATAGAATTTTCACCAGTGAATTTTGGAGGCAACTGTTCAAAGCACTGAAGGTCTAGTGTACTTCAGCTCTCTGCTTATCATCCTCAAATAGATGGACAGACTTAATGTGTTAATCAGTGCCTTGACGCTTACATCAGATGCATGGCTTTCGTAGAACCTCACAAATGGAAGGTTTGTCTTTCCTTAGTAGAATGGTAGTGCCACACTAGCTATCATACCTCCCTGCAGTACAACCCCCGTTCAGGCTTTACCCAACCCAAAGTAACTAGTGAAGTGATGATTCCTGGACCACAATCTTAGGCACTAGAATTTCTCCCAGCTAAACAATCTATGATCTCGAAACTCAAAGAGAATGTTAACAGCGCTCAGGCTAGAATAAAAAAAATATGCGGACAGGCACATATCAGAACTTTTGCTGAAGGTGATATGGTGTACTTGAAGTTTGAGCGTCTTATAGGCAGACAGCTTTTGGTGTTAAAAGAAACATCAAGCTTGTCAGTAAGTATAATGGCCCTTATCTCATCCTCCAGAAAATTGGCAAGGCAGCTTATAAACTCCAACTAGCTGACAGCTCAAATACACCCAGTTTTCCATGTTTGTCAGCTGGAGAAGCATATTGGTCCTAAAGCAGTGCCCTGCTCTTCACTACCCTTGGTCACTCCAGAAAGTTACAGCAAATCAGCTCCAGAGGTTGGTTTTCAAACTCAAGCTATACCTCAACATAATGTTGTGTACCACATTCATTGATTAAATACCTTAAAAAGCCAGAAACTGAGGCTACCTGGTAGGATGCATCGCTCATTCAGAGCTGTTTCACACAGTTCTACAAGGCTACTATCACATGTTGGTTTTGAGACAAATCTCCTTGAGCACAAGGATGATTTCAGTGGGGGGAATTATCCGAACCCCGCCCTGAACAAGGGAAGAAGTAGATCACTTACTCTAATTTTTACCACTCGATGGGCACTGTTACGTTTCATGCCATTGTTGTTTTATCATAACAAACTGCTTTAAGCTGGTATGCCACAATGCCAACTGGTACCTGTAAGCTTTAACTTTATAAAGTAAGGTACGATCAGGTGGAGAGACGGTGGAGTATGCTTTAGTTAGTTTCCTTAGCTTTAGCTTAATCATGTACTCTCTCCGGTTTCAAATTATTGACAGAATTGATTTTTAACTTCAACTACTATTCGTTTTATTAAAAAAATTATTCAAATGTGTAAAATTTTGTTATTATTTGATTTATCATTAGTGAAATTTAAATCACGACTAATAATTTTACACATTGGAATAAATTTTTTAAATAAGATGAACTGTCAAAGTTGATGTTAAAATTCAACGGTGTCAATAATTTAAAACCGGAGAGAGTATCTACGAATTGTTTGTCAGTATTACCACCCATCTCCATACTCCATTCTGCCCTGTTCCTCTGAGTTCATCAGACCTGTGTGTTTTGCTCGTGGATCATGGTGGAGTTGAGGGTCCAGCTCCACAGACCACTCACCCTTGGATCTCCTGCATTGCTCTGTATCCAACAACCGGGACATGAGACGTTTGGCTATCCATGCAGGTAATCCAACGCCTGTGGTGTTTCCATCTTGGTTGATTCTAGTTCTACTATGATCGATCTTAGATCATCACAGTCTAGTGGAGCTGGCACCAGTCAGTAGGGTGGGGCAGGGACGTCTGAGGGTGTCTTGAAGGTGTGGGGGGTGGCGGCTAGGCCGGAGTAGGGGTGATGTGCAGGAGGAGGATGTGCGGGGGTGGTGGCTAGGCCAGGGCAGGGGCGACGTACATGAGTCAGGAGGTGTGTGGGCGGCCAAGGATGCTGAGGAGGGGCGGGGCAGCGGTGATCAGGCTGGGGCAGGGGCGAGGCGCAAGTGTGGGGAGGTGCGGGGTGGCAGCCAGGTCTGCGCAGGGCCGACGCGTAGGAGTGGGAAGGTTCGTGGCAGCCAGGGATGCCTGTGGGGCTTGCGTATGGTTAAAAGATAAAAGATTATATTTTCAGGACGTAGTTTATCTCTGCGACATAACCAATTTGTGTCAATCTAGTTTATACCGTGAAATAATAAAACAAAAAATGGACCCTTTTTTTGGAGATCCGAAACAACTCAGCCGTTAGATTTGAAGAGGTGTATGAATGCCTTTTATCTGTCAGACTTAAAAAAGCTATAAGTCAAGGTGCAATTACCTGGCAATTATCTATGTTCACGTAATACAATACCTCTCTGTGAGGAATATTTAGAGGATGACTTGCTTTGCGGTGACATTCTTACTGATTTTGTGAAGTTACCTCGGTCAAGCATTTTTGATAGTGCTTTGATTGAGAAGATTGCAAAGGCTGTTAAAGACTTAAGTGTTGCTTTTGGTTATTTACCTATAAGTGCTATTATGTATTTCTCATTTATATTGTTTTTGCTTTATAATTGCATTTGTTTTGATATTCAATAAATGAGTTTTCATAGTCTCATTTCTTCTTATTATTCTTTTTAGTTTTTTAGCTGAGAGATAAAGATGCAACATGCTATGTCAATGTTCGTGAGGATGAGCAAGCTGTGGAAGAAGAGAATGTTCAACAATCTAGTCAGTTTATTGCTGTCCGAGCTAGGGGTGTGGGGCTGGGGAAACCAGTGGCAAAAGGATCTTCTGTTAGGGCTCAGCCGAGGAGGGCTGCTAAGGGAGCATCAAAATATGCTGAGCAGAGTGCCAAGGCTCGTCCACTCCCTGAAGGCTTGCTGCATTTGCATCCGTTGTTGGCTAGTTCAATAGATTTGGTTGAAGATGACGATGTGAAGCAGGCAATTAATGATTCTTTAGCTGAGTATGACAGAAATGTGACGAAGGTGTCCAAGACCATAAACTCTATAATGAAAAAGATTTTTGATGCTCAAAAAGATATTTAGGATGCTCAGAAGAAGCTTGTTACTGATATTAAGGCATTCTAGAGGAAATTCCAACACATTGATGCTGCTGCCAATGAACCTGTTCAAAAAGATAAATAACCTTCGAAGTGACGTTCGAAATGACGTAGATCTGTGAGTTTCTCTTCATGTTATTTTGTTCAGTAATTTGATAATTTATTATTTACTTGTTCAGTAATTGCTTTCTTTTTTGTGTCCAAAGATTATTTTTTCTGATTTATACTTTTCTTTTGTAAAATAGGCAGCAGCTGATGGAGTGTCGAAAAGTGCAAAAAGAATAAAGAAAACTTCAGAATCGGTCAGTAATATCTTTTTTCGTATAGTTTTTTAATTCAGTATGTAAAACTATGGAACTGACAAAACTATTTTCTTATTTTTAATTTTTTTTGGGAACGCCGTGACACTGTGATGTCTGCGCCGTCATCTCCTCGATCTTCACCCTCGTCATCTCCACATCCGAAGCCTCCTCCAAATTTATGTCTAGCACTGGTAACCCTACCACTTATATCTCTATACCCCTCACCACTAGCTAATTACTGAATGTTGTTTCACATTGTTTACTGCAGTATATTGCTAAATTAATGAAGTTTACTAAAGTACATACAGATTGGCAAAACAATTACCGAATCAAATTATTGAATGTTGTTTCACATTGTTTACTGAAGTTATGTTTTTGTCTTATTAGATGCTGAAGTTACTGAAGTACATTTTGAAGGACATTAGGATTCTTTACATTCAGTAATTTCTAGAGATCATTCAGTAACTTGTGAAATGATTCATTAAGTTTTAGTATTTCCTTACTGGAATAGACGTTGAGGTGGTGATGGGGGTCGGAGCTCTGGTGTCGACGCAGAAGCAGTGACGCGCGGCAGGGACCGAGAGGACCAGCTGATGATTAGGGGTCACCGCTCTCTCGTCGATGAGGGGGGTAGCGCGGTGGGGATAGGGAGGACACGCCGGGTACTAGTGCGGCCGCCCCTGGGTCAAGGATGGGTCCGAGAAGCCGCTCTCGCCGCAGTGAAGAGAAGGGCGTCGGAGATGGACCTGGAATCGCGGCGGCGTCGGCGTCGGCGACTTGGAATCGCGGTGGCGGCGGCGGCGACCTAGAATTGTGGAGACATGGCTTAAACTGCAGTGGGCAATGGGACGCAATCGCGTGCGGGAGCGGCAAATTTGAAACCCATTACCATCCTGCGCCCGATTTGATTGGATCTCGCCCTCCTGCGTGGCTCCAGCCTAGCTCACTCATCCGCCTCCCACATGCGCGCCTGGGCTCGGTCGGAGGCCACCAGAGCGACTGGGGTGTAGAATAGCCTATTCTAAACCCCGATCAAGCCAGGCGAGCAATCTGACTGAGCCCGACCACAAGCCCCCGACCCCCTCGCGCTCCTCCACCGCCGCCCACCTGTTGTCGCTCGTCGGCGTGACGCCCCCGCCACCTCTACTGCCCCTAGCTTTGGTGGTGCCCCCTCCGCCTCCGCCACCACTCTCCTCTGTCGCCACATTAAATTTTGGGCGTGAGATGCCCCCACCCCGACACCACCCACCGCCGGCGACCACCATAGTGGCCGGCGCCACCTCCCACCGCTGACCCTACCTTCCTCCATTTTTTATGTCCGTGACAGAGAAGATGAGATTTGGGGGTACAAATCTATGCAGTTAAGAGATTCTCCGGTGATGATGGCGTCGACGGCTGCGTCGCGAGCTCACCAGTGATGAGATTTGCTTTGAAGGAAAGAAATTATTGAAGAAATCTGGAGAAATTATGAAAGAGTGAAAATTACTGAATATATCTGGAGAATTTAGTGAAGAATTCAAGGAAGTTACTGAAGAAAACCAAAGCAACGTTACTAAGGAAAAAATTATTGAACACGACGAAATTATTGAATCAATTTAAAGAAATTAGTGAATATGCCTTTTTTAGGTAGGTCAACGCGGGTGGCGCGCGCTAGGTCAACGCGCAGGGCACGGTCGATTGGCGCGCGGAGCATGGTCAGACGAGGCACGGACGCGCTGGAACCGATTCAGGGTGTAGAATAACTATTCTACGTGGGTGTTGAATAGTAAATGTGTGTGTATATATATAATATACCTACATATATATAGGTATATTATATATAATATTTGCATGTTAATAAAGTTGATTGAATCAGTAAAAATTAGAAATCAAAGCGAAAAAGAAAACACAGTCAACTAAACATAACAATATGTTTTTTTTTTTGGGATGGAGGGAGTGTTAGCGAACAATACTGTTATAAAGCAACCAAAAGGCAAATTCTTAGTTTCTTACATCAAGTTATTTAGTTGTATCTAATCCAAATTAAAAGTAGAATATACACTAGGAGAGAGAAGACACCATCTGTTGACATGGCAAACATCGAACTGACAGCGATTCAAGTTGGTTCGACATCAGACAGCAATTTCTTTCATTTTTCTTTTGGTTCAGGTTGAACGTTGTCAGCTTCGTTTGCTACCTAATAATGTCGTTCTGAAACAACTTTTAGTTTCAATTACTAGTTTCTGAATCTATTAGTGATATTATTAAGGAAAAAATATATATACACATATTTTTGTTCTACAATTTTTCTAATTCAATATAACATTTTTGTGAAATATAAGTCTAGAGAAAATGGAAAGAGATTTAGATGATTAGACTAAAAGGTGACCGAGAGATCTGTAAAATGTTAATCACATGAGATGAAGGTAGATCCACCATATGATAGCTTTTAATAGTATGAACTATATGCCCATGAACTTATATAAGTTTTAGGTTCATAAATTTGTCAATTTGTGTTTTAAGCAGTGCAGAATGTTCAGGAGAGAAGCATGAAAATTTACATGTCCAGGAACTGAGCACTTATGCATTCTTGTCCATACTTATACTACGTGAAAAGATGAATAATGCCCTTAAGTAAAGGAGACGAGAAATATTATAACAAAATATGAATACACATATTGAGAAGCAAATCTGAATAACCATAAATCCTGATAAATATGCACATATTTACCATTTCATGGTTTGTAGCACACAATTATAAGATCCAGAACAACAAATACTAAAAAGATAATCAGTTGTGAATATTTACGTAAACATTTTAAATCAGAGGATGATATGACTATTTCATTTCAGCTAAGCTACAAGATGAAATAAAAAACTTGGCTGCAATTGAATGGCCTCTCCCAAGGTATTGCATTTATGAGAAGCATCTGAAAACGAAGGCCAGGAAAAGTTCATAAAAGCCGGTTTCCCAGGTCCCCAACTCGGGGAGGCGCCACCTACGAATCAAATCTCAACCAATTTTTTAGGCTCCTGCCAGATATGTCTGTGTCCCTATATATTTTGGGGCAGGGCTGTGGGTTGGGGGGGGGGGGGGGGGTGGCAGGGAGAGGGGGTTGGACGGAGAGGTAACAAACACAGTATTATTGGCATGTTTGCAGCGCTGCAAGATACAGAGGAAACGTGAAAGTGTAACCTGCAGAGTGGCAAATAATAGGGTATGGGGAATGCTGACGACAAGAAGTGGGCAACAAATTAATCTAAAGCATAATATAATCTTAACCTACTACATGCTAAGGATTCCTTCGCGTTCACTCTCACTTTTGCAGTCGATAAGCAACTAAGAATGAGGTGACTTTCATTATTTCCCTAAATTACGTAGAACTTTAAGAGTCTAAAATAATGACCAGTAAATTCAAAAGAAAATTTTGCGACTCGACCAATATATTCAAAACTACTAGCCAGTATTTTGTGTGTAAGGGTAATATAAGAAAAATAGAGTGATAGAATAGTAATTAGTTCTTTTTTCATAAAATCATATTAGTAATTTGATTAATCACTGATACCATTACTCTAGTAAATAACTTATTTATTTTACGTTTGTTGGATCGATACATTACTTAGTGGCATTCGAAGAAGTGGGCAAAAAATTAATCTAAAGCACAATATAATCTTGACCTACTGCATGCTAGGGATTCCTTGGCATTCACTCTCACTTTTGGAGTCCATAAGCAACTCCAATAATGAGGTGACTTTCATTATTTCCCTAAATTATATAGGACTTTAACAGTCTAAAATATGACCAGTATATTCTAAACTCTTTTTTTGCGACTTGACCAATATATTCAAAACTACTAGCCAGTATTTTGTGTGTAAGGGTAATATAAGAAAAATAGAGTGCTAGAATAGTAATTAGTTCTTTTTCCATAAAATCATATTAATAATTTGATTAATCACTGATGTCATTACTCTAGTAAATAACTTAATTACTTTACGCTTGTTGGATTGAAACATTACTCAGTTCTCTCAGGTGTAAATTGGTTAATTACTTTTTAGAATTAAAAATTTACCCGTAAAAATATTGGGCAGTAGTTTTGTCATACCCCATTTCTGAGATAAGCTGTGCAACACGTATCAGTTCCTAGATCAGTAGCTGATACGCACAAATACAACAGAATGTATATCAAAAACATACTTTGAATTTAAATAGCATTGTATATCAAAAGCAAATGTACATGTAGATGCATATTTGGTAGTAGCGAAGATGGGGCTATAGGCTTTGCTTTTGCAAAAAGCGAGATTTATGCAGGGTGCACTATATAAGCTTTACAAAGGGAGGTAAAATATTTGTTATCTATATTTTAATAGGTCGGTACTGGGAGAGATATTCATCAATTCCGCCAGTACCAAAATTTTAGTTGGGTCTTCCGGCATAAAACCATAACAGCCCAGGCACACGGCCTACACTTGCCAAAATAAGGGTAGCTACACCCACTTATATTCCAAGGAGATATATAGAGATTAATCAAAGTGGGCCCAAGCTATAGTTTGTCAATACTGTGACAACGGCCATTTCAGATGAATTATATACTCTGCAAAGGTTGTACACTGTACGCACAGGCTATATCCATCGGGAGGTTCCAAGTCGCGATGATGCAATATCTATACACTCTTGGAGCCGGATCATAGGGCATTCCAATGACTCTCATCTTTTCTTGGTCCCCTTTACACTAGGACTTTAATAAACTAGAGGCTATATCCATGGGCAATATGATCTCATGACGTGGGCTATTACTTATATCGGGCTGGACCGTTGGGGAACCCACGTGTTTTCCTGGCCACTTGCATCTTACTTGACCTCTAGAAGCTCAATATGGCTTACTCAGGATCAAGCTAAGTCCTACCCATAATAGATTTTGTGGTTGCATGAATTCACTATGTTGAGGTCCAGTTGACCAATCCTTATGAGGCCAGGGTGAGCGATTGTCCACGACAGGTAGACCAAACCTAAGGTTAACACCTAATCACCACTCGCCATTATGAGCCTCACGCCCCAACTAGAATTATCCTTCTTTATGCCCCATCCCATTTTATTTTACTCACCACAAAACACATTTTATAAAAGATTGGTGTATAGTGCGGTGATGCATAGCATCATAGGAGGGTTTCTGAGCATTTTAATATCAATGCAACTTTCCGTTCATTAAATGAATTTAACGAGGAGTATGCTATGGTTAACAAGGTGGCAGTGCTAATGGATTAAACAAGGCAACCAGTATAATTGTCTAGTAATTGACAATAATATCAATAGATTAATATATCAAGTAGGATTATAACTAACATAATATTTTAAATCAATATAATATGCATAGCAATATAAACATACACTATAGGAGCATTAGCAAAATATAGGTTAAACATGGTGAAGGAGTTAGAGCTTACCTGCAAACTCCTAAAACTTCAGCGTTTGATTCTTCAGGCTCCTCTTTAAAATCCGAGTCAACCTTTGGCTTGGCATCAACATCTTCGTGCTCCTCTTCATATATACTCAATGCTTCTGGCTCCTCTTGAACCATAGCTCTTCCTCGACCTATGTTATCTACGCGATAAAATACACCTAATAAAACTATCACAAATGAGGCAACGCTTGAGAAGAATCTATAAAATACAAATAAACTAAAGAGGAAAACCGAGGGTAAAAGTCCTGCATGATGGATCAGTTATTGATTTTTCTAGTTTGATGCAAGGAGCGCCAGAAATGGGTGTATCTCCTGGTGGTATGGTTAGTCATAATGTGTATGCACGTACTATTGTGTAACCAACGTGAATGTTTTTATGGTGGGAATTCATGACGGGCATGCACTGGTAGGGTGCTTGGTGCAAAGTGCCTCATTTATATACTTAGTACTATTTACTATTCGTTAGTAATTATATTAGATGCTTTTATTCAGTGCAAATGCTATTATACAGGTGAGCCATGTGTGTGTAGGCATTGTTGATGTTCGCAGCACAAATGCATGTATACAGTTATATATGGACTTGTATAACCGTATCTAGGCTAAGTGTGTGTTATTTTATGTGTAATCTTAATTTAGAACTATTTACTATTAGCTAGCAAATTAGATTCACTCTAATCTATGTTCAGTGTTTAAGTGATACCATGACTGCGTTATGCTCATTTCCATGATACAGACTGATGAATGAGTATCAGTATTTATCGTGCACTCGCACTTGCTAGGGTTCCAGTGTACATAGTATTATCAGTGCCGTTTCTCTAATGGCAGCTACATGCATCGTGGCACAACTCGTGTATGTGCGCATGTACATGCGCTTATGTGCCTAGGTGCGTGCATGGGGTTGCTATGAATGTTTCTCTAAAGGTATGTGTTGACGCATTTTCCGGTCACTCACCGAGAGCACTAGATCGTGTGGTTTGCAACGGACCAGATCGGCGAGGTCGCCTCTGATCGGTTTGTGAAGATGTAGGTATCATGATTTCATTGTGAACGGTGGCAAGGTTTACGGACAAACCTGCAAAGTGATAGACAACGCGCTTTCATGACGAAGAACGACTAGTTTACGAGCAAACTAGCAAAGACCGTCAAATCTCCCGCCCAGAAGAGACCCTGTCTAGGCGTGAGCGTCGTCGGACATGCCTCAGGTCGGCCGGCAGACCCTAGGACCTGTCATCTATGGCTGTGAAGACCGGTGAATGAACAACATACATGGTTGGAAGAAGATTAGGATTTGCAGAGGTACAAAATGTAAAGACAAATGATAGGATTAATTGGGTTACCTCCTCAATCGACCTTAGGCCTCTTTATATAGAGGTGGGATGGTCTTACCCATGGAGCAACGAATCCTATCAATTAGAAAACAAATTAGATCTGATCTGCTATTAAAACTACCAAAAACCGACCTCAGGTACCGGACACTCCATGATTCTTTAAATCATGAATTTGGCTTCATCTTAAGGACTTTCCAAGTACTTCTTTCATTCTTTAGTAGAATTTAGCCAAATTCTTCAACGATACCTTCCGCATCCTGAAAAACATGCTGAAAAAATAATTCTTGCAAAATAACTATTACTGGCCGAAATTTAGACATCCCCTACTATATTCGGCCTGACAAACATGAATTTTTGATCTTCTCGGGATTCAAATTTTGAGTGCCACACATGCCCTCAGTTTTTTGGTAAAGTTTACATACCAAAAAATATTCTTTGGACTCAAAATTATTCTAGACTGATAATAAAAAAATCCATGGGCCATGTTGTCTCATAAGATGATACTCATATTCTTGGTCGAACGGAACTAAGCACTTCACCGCACACTTGACATGCATGATAAATATTTCTATTGTAGCATCTTCTTCCTTCTATTTCACTTAGCGGCTCTTGCCCCCCCCCCCCCACAAAGATATTCATCGTGCCAAATACATAGGTACAATCATTATGTGCCTAAATGCTTAACAACACCAAATTCATGATATAAGATTTAGCATCTAAACATACATGAATACGAGAACTATGATCCATCCTTCATATAACTTACACAACCAAAATAAACTCCAAGAAGTAATACAAATGCCATATATACAGTTATTTTGGTCTTTATAACTAAAATTAATTTCAACAATTGTATGGCCATTTGAACATAACCCTTCATAGCATGAATAATATTTGTACTCTCAAGGATTAAAATAAGACCAAGAAGGTTGAGAACAAACATATGAAGATGGCTCCAAGTTATATGAATTGGTGACACGGACAATGAATCAAGATGAAGAAATGACCAATAATTTTGATGATCGGGCACATACCTTAATTGTTTTTTAGCCTTTTTTTTCTACTGTCTTCTTTGCACCCATCACTTGATCCTCATTATTATCACATTCTTGCAAACTTTCTTGGGGAACCCATACCATGCCCTTCTCTTTTAACTCTTCCGCACTAAGTTTTTGCAATTTCTTCATTTGCCAATTTGAGAAACTAAGTGGACCTCTCGGTTGTGTCTTTGTCTTGGGAATTGGCAATTCTAATTTGCTCTTGGACACCTCCAACTTCTTTGGTTCAGATTTGGCATCAAGAATATCAACACTTGGTTTCTTTTTTTTTTTGCTATTAATAGCCGAATCTTTCAAAGCATGAATCGGCTTTCCTTCACTTAAGTTAGATCTAAACTTTTATCCTTACGGCCACCTTTTTGACAAGATAGACTTGTTAAACCACCTTTCTCTTCTCTTGATCTATTGACCGATTCTTCATATCGAAACAGTCTCTCGTGTATGGTTGTCTTCCAGTGAGTTGCCTTCTTGTATTTATATTTTGCCTAGGATAGAATTGAGGCTGCATCCATAAACCAAACCACTCCCACGATGAATAAGGACAAAAACCTATAGTGGGTGATCAATATGGCATTGGTATAATCGGCATAAAAGGAAGATATGGAGCCTCTAAAAAAACTTGCTTTCTTTGCCAATTCCAACACTCATGTTTGTATTTTGGAGGCACTCTTAATGGCTTGGGGTAGTTTGGCTTAGAAGTACTCCTCGCATCTCTTTCTCTTACATATTTAGCCAAAAGCTCTTCAAATGTAAGCTTTAGCTTTCGATCCTCATGTTTGTCATGTAATTTACATACTTCAATCTTTTTTAAATAGATTCTTGGATTTTTGCTCATTTCATTGGCTTTATGAAAACCGAAAGTTTTGGTTTGGTAAACCGAAAGTTTTGGTTTCTTCATCTTTGCTAGGTTTGGCCGATTTGAAGTTAATCGGTCACGAGCAAGTTTAAAAACCTTTTGCTGCCCCTAATACACGATGGATCTTCTACAATCTTTATAAAATCATCACCTTTAACAATGTCACCACAAATCTCATCGATAATTGTATTCTCTTCATTTGAGGGCTTTAAATCATTTTACCAAGAATCAACTTGTTGCTTTTAGATGAATCGGCATGTGATCGATTTGATAACTTTTTACTATCAAGATCAATTGGAGCCAACTGGTCATCCTTACGTGTTTCTCCAAAACTCAATCGTCCATTGATAATGGAATATTAAATCTTTTGACGGAACATATTGTAATTCTTAGTACTATGATCAAAAGAATTATGCTACTTACAATACGTTCGCTTCTCTACATCCTGAAGTGATGATATGAATTTGTGATCCATGAGCCTAGTAAAGTATTTTATAGCAAGTTATCAAATATATCATCACACAAAGTAAAATCAAAAGTGTACATTGTATTTTTTTTAGCCAATTCTTTTGAGGAGACGGCTTTAATACTAAGCTTAACGAATGGTTCAAATTTCTCGTCTATCCATTCAGCTATGCATTTACTTTGTTTCTTTTACCAGACGTTTTAGAATCAACTACTATGCAAGCAAACCAAGTAGACATAATTCCAGAGTGGCCACAAGCAAACCATGTAGACATAAACTTTGGCAATGATGAGGTTCAAATTTTGAATGCCAAAATATTGCTGTTATCGGTCTTTCTAATTTTCACAACACATTGGCCGATTTAGATGAAGACTCTCCATTGCTAACAAGTAATTTACCCTCCACAATCGATCTATTGAAATTATTTACCACGGTAATACTAATGGATGTATCAACAGAAGACTTGTGATCTAATTGAGAATTAAGTAAAGTACTTGTAAAACATAACTTATTAAAAATGTTGGAGAGGCGTGGAACTTTGATATGAATTGATGAAAACCAGAAGTCGTGTAACGACCCAAAATAAAATTAAAGCCCAATAAAAATCCCATTTAAAATCCTATATATTTTTCTCCATTAAGTGCTTCAAGGAGAACCACGCGGCTGCCTCAAAAAAAAAAAAAGCTCTGGCCATCGCCACACTGCCTCAGGTGGCTGCCCAGCCCTGCAGCGCGCTCGGCTGATTTGTTTAGGAGAAAGGAAGAAAGAGAGGAGCCTGCAAAAGATGTAGGTAATTTGGTGACCTTTCCATAGAGCAATGATTCACAATTTTTTTATTGTGTATTCAGGGAGATATGACCTTCGAAAGTCTACTGTAGTTTTTTGTTGCATTGCTGTTTCAATGACTAGATTCAATTTTGGTGAATATTTTAAGACTTCCTAGAGGCCGAATCTGGCTACGTCAGTATGTAAGTGTTTGCAGTATTTTGTGTGCTCTTTCCAGAGAGTATTTACATGGTCATTTGGATTGAGTAGTTGTAAAGTTGTGGAATTTTTTAATTCAGCCACATGCAATGTGTGACTGAAAACAGTATGCTCTTGTCGGCCCAATTAAAAAATAGTAATTGATATATTTTGATGGTCCCTTAAATACGAAAGTTGTCAGATATTAAATTTAAATGTTTGCTGTATATTTATTTGCTACTGTCGAGTGTTGGATCATATTGTATCTATATACCTACATGTTTGATTGCGTGCACATACTAAGTTACATATTGCAAAACAGGTGGCAATACTTCGGATCATCTGTAGTATTCAGATTGATGATTCGAATAGTTAAGAGCACTATATGTATAATGACTAGTTGATGCAATGAGCTCATTACAATGTCCAGCAACATCAACATTAGAATTTGCGGTACTTGCAAAATGAGCATTAAGTGCTTATATTGCATATTGTACCTTATGATCATCATGGTGATATGGATAGCCCGCCATGTGTTTTGTTTCTATTTCTTTCTTGATCAAACCGCAACAACAAGGCAGCATTGATTTCTTCTTCTTTGTTCTCTACTCTTGGCTTTTACGAACAAAACCTGCTCAACAAAAAAAAGAATAACCGCAAATAGATGCAATCAGCCCAAAGCAGCCACATGCAATAATGATGGCAAACCACAAGGATGGATCAATTAGAGAAAAGGCTATGTTAGAGAAATTCGGTTATTACGATGAAAACCAAATAATCGTCCCTAGCGAAGTCGCCAAAAAGTGTGTTGAAGCTTTTTCCGGTCACACACCAAGAGCACTAAGTCGTGCTGGTAACAACAGACCAGATCGGTGAGGTCGCCTACGATCAGTTTAGAAAGAGGTAGGTATCATGATTTCACTACGAAAGACGGCTAGGTTTACGGGCAAACCTGAAAAGTGGTAGACAACGTGTTTTCGTGGCGAATAACGACTAATTTACGAGCAAACTAGCAAAAGTCATCGAATCTCCCGCTCGGGAAGGACACCATCTAGGTGTGTGCATCGTCGGACATGCCCTAGGTCGACCGGCAAGCCCTAAGACGTCATCAATGGCCGTGGAGACCGGTGAATGAACAGCATAGGAGGTTGGAAGAGGGTTTGCAGAGGTATAAAATGTAAAGGCAAATGATAGATCGATTGATATACCTCCTCAATCAGCCTTAGACCTGTTTATATAGAGGTGGGATGGTCTTACCCTATGAAGCAATAAATCCTATCAATTAGGACACTCTAGCACATTGTCGGACACTCCGGTAGGAAAAATCCCGGTTCTAGAGAGGGTTTACTGGACACTCCGGTATTGTATCGGAGACTTCGGTACCAGACACTCCAGCACATTGCTGAAGACTCCGGTGAGCAAAATTTATTGTTCAGAGAGGGCTTACCGGAAACTCCGGTGACGACTCGGACATTTTTTTGCTAAGGCAATAATTTTCTCGTTCGGTTTCTAAATTAGGCGATCCATGTATCTGTTTCGATCATCTCATCGAGGGCTACATCGTGGAGCCTTTAAATCATGAATTTGACTTCATCTTTAGGACTTTCCAAGCACTTTTTCATTCTTTAGTAGAATTTAGCCAAACTCTTCAAGGATACCTTCCGCATCTTGAAAAACATGCTGAAAAATAATTCTTGCAAAATAACTTTTACTGGTTGAAATTTAGACATCTCCTACTATATTTGGCCTATCAAAAATGAATTTTCTATCTTCTCGAGATGCAAATTTCAGTGTCAACAGTATGTATGTGCTGGTGCGGCATACATGGTGGTATGGTAACTGTTAGAGCTGGCGGCGAGTGCCGACGAGTTCAGCTCAGGACACGAACTCACGCGAGAGAGGAGAACACACTGTGTTTTCTACTGCGAAGAACTGAGCAGCATTTTCTGTTGTATTCATCTCTATATAAAGGAAATTACAACTAACCTGCTAAACTTCAGGACTACGGATCCAGTACACCGCTTTGTCCGTGCATGATGCTAAGGAAATGGTAAATGGACACCCTGCGTGAACGCAGCACGACGTCAAGTTCCTTATTACTTGCTCAGCCCGACTGACCAACGAAGCTAACTAACTTATTGTTAAGAGATAATTGACTGAATGTGCTTGGATTATCTATCAATCCCCCCCTTAATTCTAGCATCATTCACTTACTGAATCTGCACGATGCCAATCTGGTCACGAAGTTCAGAGAACCTCACGCGCCCAAGAGCCTTTGTCAGAATATCTGCCAGCTGCTTCTCAGTGCTGGTATGCTCGATCCTTATATTCCCTTGTTCAAAGCATTCACGTACATAGTGGTAACGCACTTCTATGTGTTTACTTCGATCATTCAGGACAGGATTTTTGCAGATAGCAATAGCTGACATATTATCAACTTTCAGTATTGGTGCGTCTTCACTTTGATTCAGCAACTCTGCCAACAGACGCATCAACCACACACCTTGCCGAGCTGCTGTTGAGGCTGCTATGTATTCAGCCTCACAACTTGATTGTGCCACCACCTTTTGTTTCTGTGACATCCAAGTGATGGGGCACTTCCCAAGGAAGGAAAGAACTCCAGCTGTGCTTTTGCGATCATCCATATCTCCTGCCATGTCGCTGTCACTATATCCCAGCAGCTCCATTCTTCCTCCATGATTTTTCTACATAACTCCCAGGTTATAAGTTCCTGCTATGTACCTGAGAACATGCTTCATAGCTGCCTGGTGATCCTGTCGGGGATCCTCCATGAACCGACTGATATATCCAACAGCATATGCTAAATCAGGACGAGTATTAACTAAGTACCTGAGGCTTCCAACAATGCATGGATACTGAGTTGGTTCCATAGCTGGTGCTTCACTT
Source organism: Zoysia matrella (assembly GCA_001602295.1). Classification (NCBI taxonomy): domain Eukaryota; kingdom Viridiplantae; phylum Streptophyta; class Magnoliopsida; order Poales; family Poaceae; genus Zoysia; species Zoysia matrella. Next base: position 4,730 of record BCLG01000704.1, on the reverse strand, counting down.
TTCTTGCTTAGCTTCAATCGAGATTCCATAGGAACACTGCAAGGATTGCACTCAGACATACCTGCCTTTTCAAGAATCTTCAGGGCATATGCACTTTGACTCAGTGTGATGCCCTGCTCACTCTGTTTCACTTCTATCCCAAGATAGTAGCTGAGCAAACCAAGATCACTCATTTTGAACTTGGTTTTCATCTCATCCTTGAATCTCCTGATTTCTTGAGCACTTGAGCCAGTGATGATCAAATCATCCACATAGACCCCGATCACCAATCTTTTCCCATTAGTGTCACGTGTATACACTGCATGCTCATTCTTGCTACATTCAAAATAGAGACACAACAGGATACTGTCCAGTTTGGCATACCAGGCACGTGGTGCTTGACGAAGCCCATACAACGCCTTGTGAAGCTTGTACACCTTCCTTGGACACTGATTATTGACGGAACCGGGAGGTTGACAGACATACACCTCTTCCTGCAAATCTCCATTTAGAAAAGCTGATTTGACATCCATATGATGCACCTCCCAGGAATTCAGTGCTGCTACTGCAATCAACAACCTTACAGTTTCCATCCTTCCCACAGGTGCAAATACTTGATCAAAATCAACACCTTCTCTTTGTGCATACCCCTTTGCGACTAGCCTTGCCTTGTACTTAGTGATGACTCCATGCTCATCTTTCTTGATCTTGAACACCCACTTTAGACCAATTGCACGGTGTCCTGCAGGCAGATCAACCAATGACCAGGTCTGATTCTCACCTATGGCAGTCAATTCTTCCTCCATCGCCCTCCTCCATTGAGCATCCATCTTTGCTTCATTCACAGATGCTGGCTCCTCAACCGACACACTATGAAGCTCTTCATGTTTAACCTGTCCTTGATTCAGACATGATTTCATAACGTCATCAACAGGTCTGTATCGAACTGGTTTCCCATCTATATGACGATCATCAAGATACTCACATGCATTCGGAGGTGATGACACAAACTTCATCCCTGGTTCCCTATCAGTGTTATCAACACTTGGAATCCTTGGCTCAGCCTGTTCTACTGACCTAGGTTGTTCTGGCAGCACTATTGGCTCCTTGTGAGGCACCACTAGCTCCACTGTGAATGGCTCATCCCTTGGTATAGTCTCTGTCTCAGACCAATTCCACTTGGCTTCTTCATCAAACACCACATCCCTAGTGATGAGCACACGTCTCTCCACAGGATCATACACCCTGTAAGCTTTTGATCCTTCCTCGTAACCGATGAACATCCCTTTCTTGCTTCGGTCATCAAGCTTCTTCAGATTCGGCTTCACAACCTTGACGTGCGCAATACACCCAAAAGTCTTCAGGAAATGCACAGCAGGCACCTTCCCATGCCAAGCTTGATATGGTGTCATGCCATCAACACTGCTTGTGGGCGACCTGTTCAGGATGTATATTGCTGTGGCTACAGCTTCTCCTCAAAACTCCCCCGGCACATCTTTTGATTTCAGCATGCTTCTTGCCATCCCGACAGTGGTTTGATTCCTCCTCTAAACTACTCCGTTTTGTTGAGGAGAATACGGCGCTGTCAGCTGCCTTGAAATTCCAGTTTCAGCACAGTGATCAGCAAAGGCGATTGATGTGAATTCGCCTCCCCGATCAGTCCTCAATGCACGCAGTTTCCTTCCACTCTGTACCTCTGCACTTTTCTGAAATTTCTGAATGGCTGCAGCTGCTTGATCCTTGCTGGAGATCAATGTCACCCACATGTACCGGGTGAGATCATCAACCAACAACAAGAAATACTTACTTCCTCCAAGTGTCGCCGGTGTCACTGGACCACACAAATCCCCATGAACCAATTCCAGCTTCTCTGACGCCCTGAACTTTGACTCTGCAGGAAATGGTGAACGCCTCTGTTTGCCAACAAGACATCCTTAGCACACTTGCTCAACATTGTCCAACAATGGTAAACCTCTGACCATCTCTTCTTGAGCAAGTTTCCTCAGACCACGAAAATTCAAGTGCCCAAACCGTGTATGCCACCGCCAGGCCAGTTCACTACCGCGCAGGGCCAGACACACCGGCTTGGCAAGATTCAAATTCAGAATATAGAGGCAACTAGCTGAGCGCCGTACCTTGGCGAGAAACTTCCTGTTCTCGTCCCTGATGCGAAGTTCTCCGTCTTCAATCTCCACCTTGTGGCCCACCTCGTCGAGCTGGCCAATGCTGAGAATGTTGGCTGCCAACTTGGGGATGAAATGAACACCAGACAGCTCCCGGTGTTCTCCTGTCTTGCAGGTGAACAAGATGGTGCCTCGGCCTTCAATCTCTACGACGGAGTTGTCCCCAAAGCGCACATTTCCTCGGATCGCCGTGTTCAGCTCGGTGAAGGCAGCTTTCGCTCCAGTCATGTGGTTCGTGGCCCCAGTGTCCAAGATCCACCGCGAGTGGTTGCGGTCCCCCGGCGAGGCAAACTGCGCAAAGATATTCGCCTCCACCAACTGGACCGGCTCCAGCTCCGCCACTGTCGTCGTCGCCGCCACCGCCGCCGCATCTCCGAAAGGGGTGTGACATTTCAATGAGTCACCCGACACTGTCAGCTAGGCCGTCGCCAGTAACAACGTGCCCTCTTCGGGTTCTTCTTGGGCCACGTGGGCCGCTTCCTTCTTCCTCTTGCTGCGGCAATCTCGGGCCCAGTGACCCTTTTTACCGCAGCTCCGGCAAGTATCGCCAGCCCGGTCCGACGAGCTTGATTTCTCGTCGCGGCCGCGCCAGTTCCCTTTCTTCCCCTGCTTCTTGCCGCCTGCAGTGTTTCCGCCGCCACCACCGCCATTTCCGCCGCCCCCACTCGTTCCGCCTTCGGATTCACGGAGACGAAGACGCGCCATCCACTCCTCCTCCGTGAGGAGTAGGCGCCCTCTGTTGTCCACCGTGGCTGGCGACTTCTTCCTCTCCTCGACCGCACGAAGGCGACCAATTACCTCCTCCACTGTCAGCCCATCGAGATCAAGCAGCATTTCGATTGAAATCGCTACCTGCTCAAGATGCGTTGGCACAACATGGAGCAATTTCTTGATGATATCAGAGTCAGTCACCGAACCACCAAGAACATTGATGCAATTGGCCAGCCCTGTTATTCACAGGGAGAAGTCATCAACGGTTTCCCCTTCTTTGAAGGTAATCTCGCTGAATTCTCGCCTCGGCTGCTCCGCATTGGCCTCCCGGACACGATGAACGCCGATCTGCCGGGATTTGATTGCCTCCCACGCAGATCGCGCCGTCCTCTTCGTTCCGAGCGAAGCCAACATCTCCGCCGGCACCGATCGAAGAATGGCCGCGAACGCCAAACGATCTTCACGGTGCTCAACTTCTTCATCCTCCTCTGGCTCAATTGCCTGCCAAATCCCTTGCGCCTGCATATTCACCTTCATCAACAAGGACCAATCCTCATAATTAGTCCTTGTGAGCATTGGATATTGCACGGACGCAGAGCTCTCCTTCACGACCCGCTCGACGACGCGACGGCGACCATCGTCACGGCGCCGCCCTCTCGGCGGTGATGGTGAACGGAGGACTCGACGACAAGGTGGAGAAGGAGACGCCGTCCGGTCTGGTCCCCAGGATGCCATGATCCTCTTCCTGCTCTGGTACCACTTGTTAGAGCTGGCGGCGAGTGCCGACGAGTTCAGCTTAGGACACGAACTCACGCGAGAGAACACACTGTGTTTTCTGCTGCGAAGAACTGAGCAGCGTTTTCTGTTGTATTCGTCTCTATATAAAGGAAATTACAACTAACCTGCTAAACTTCAAGACTACGGATCCAGTACTCCGCTTTGTCCGTGCACGATGCTAAGGAAATGGTAAATGGACACCCCGCGTGAACACAGCACGACGTCAGGTTCCTTATTACTCGCTCAGTCCAACTGACCAGCGAAGCTAACTAACTTATCGTTAAGAGATAATTGACTGAATGTGCTTGGATTATCTATCAGTAACAAGGTGTAAGCATACCCTGTGCGTGTGCGTGCACTTGCATAGTTATGAGGTGCATATTGTGGAGTATTGTAGGCGTGTACGACTACCGGATATTAAGCATGGATGTGCACGCAAAATAATATTTAGCCACCAAGAATCTTGGTTACTAAATGCTACATATTGGTTGCTAATAGAGTTTTGTCACCATGAAACCTTGGTCGCATCATGGTCGCCATAGCCTTGTCGCTGCATGCGTTTAGTAACCAATATATATAAATCTTAGTGACTAAAGCTCCTCATCTACAATAACCAGCTTTTTATTGGTCACAATAAGGAATAGCTTTAGCTACCAACAACTTTTGGGGACTATAGAAGTGCAACAACCAAGAAAAACATTGGTCCCTAAATGGCCACACTAACTAAGCAGACCTTGGTTACTAAATGTGTATAACCACCAAGCAAACAATAGCCACTAAAATAGTTTAGATGCTAATTTATCATTGGTGACTATAGATTTCTGCCAACAAAAAATATAACATTGGTGACTAAAAGATTCAATGGTGACAACAAGAAGTAAAATAGTGGCAACATATGTCTGTCAAGAAACTGAAAGTAACTTCGACATTAAAACATACCCTTAGGCATCAAATACAATACTCATGAGTTATAAAAAAAATCTTATGGTTCACCAAATTATTCATATATCTGTTATCAACATTACATCCACATAAGTAAGATGCTTTTCTATAAAACTCATCCTGTACTATCAGAAAAAT
>BCLG01000703.1:145759-164880 GCA_001602295.1 Zoysia matrella | reverse complement strand
AAATATGATAATTTAAACAATTTAGTGTTTCTTTTGTCACATATTGTTTGTATGAAAACCATTAATGAGTAGTTGAACTGCACAAGTTTAAACTGAAACCCAGTTGCCAAGATAGCATAGTATACAGATTAAATAGCATCACAAAAGCATTATTATTTTATTAAGTATCTATAATCCAAATTTAGAATTTCTAGACAGCAGATGTAAATGGGCATGCCACAAAAGCAAAGAACTGTAGATAGTACTTGATAAGAACATGAAAGTTAATTCGTGCATTTTTAGTATTTTTCTAGTTGTGATAAAAACTGACCTTAATGTCATGTTTGTCACAAATGTTTTCAGCAAGAAGAAGGGTATACGCCAGCTGTTTATCAGCCTGTGCAGTATCTGAAGAAACAATACACAGCGTTACAGATGAAAGATGAAACTTACTGAAGCAAAACTTTTCACCATAAACTTCAATACAATTTCCTTTCCATTCACCATATGTCAAAGCAAGGGCAAATAATGTTCCAAATATGATTTAGTGAATGTTTGATGTAAATGAAATGCATTGATGTTTTGGGTGAAAATGACACTCTGGCAAGGCCACAAAGAAACAATATCCTTTGTGTAAATTGTATGGAAATTGTATAAGTAATCACTGGGAAGTCATCCATACCTCCAATGAGCCAATCTCTGTCAGGTATCACAACAATTGAAAGTGGAACCATTTTGTCAGACTTGGCAGATTTCCTAATGTTCATTATTGCTTCTTTCAAAGTATCATAGTTTAACGGGCACCCTATCTGCAGTAGTAAGTTCCACATATATACATATAAAAAGAAAAAATTATGAGACTAGAATTACTTGGTTTCTGTACATGCACATACAGAAAGGGAGATAGAGCGATACCCGGTGAGAAACTTTAACGTTTTTGAGTTGGTTCTGCAAAAGGGGGTTGACAATACTGCTCCGCTCTTTAACAGGGGTTTCTGATAATATTTCCTACAAATTGAATTTTTTAAGTCAAGTTCCACTCTAATGTTCAAAATGAGAAGGATAGCATCATCTCTTTTTTTTTCCTACAACAAAAATGCATAGTACCACGTCGTATTTCCAAGTTTCATTGCAATTATACGTACCACCACACTACCAGGCCCAAGGTAACTGTCATATTCTCGCACCATATCAGTAACTTTTGGTCGCCAACCAACAATAAGCACACATTCCCTTGGTCCCAGCATATAATCACTAGTCTGCAAAATACTAATCACTGATGAACCAGTAATTGAAATGGAAAAATTCCAGATATATACACACATTGTTAGATCAAATTTTACCTTAGAGAGCGACTTTGAGGGCCTCTTCATAATGTTCTTCAGTCGTGCTTCCTTCAGCTCAATATCCATCATAGTTAGTCTTTGGTCCTCTCTTGACTCTGAGTAATAGTTTGAAGCTTGTGTTCCCTCTGGCAGACTTAAAATTCTGTAGTGTGGCTTTCTCCTACCACGAACAGGAGTGATAAGAAGCAACTGTGCATACAAATATTGGTCAGTTGATGCTTGACCATTACAAATTTTAAAAAAATGCATGCACATTACAAGAGCTAATCCACTAACATCAATGTGTGCACCATGAATGCACATGAATGCATACTCATAACTAAACTATAGAGTCCAGGTTATATCCAACACAGCTAACAATAATATGAGTTTCCTTTTTTTTTTTTGTTTATCCAGAAATGGTTCCTATTCCATACAAAAGCGCTCCAGAGTACACTTTAACATGTGCACTCACAAGTCACAACTACAAAGACCCTTGGTTAAGTGTACTTTAGTGTAGAGGCTCTGGATTATTGGTTAAAGTCACAATTTTCTCCTCGCATGCTATTTCTAGGGAAATAATTCTCTAGTAACTATCCATAAAATGGCAAACATAATCCAGATATACCTTGTCTGTTTCTTTCAGCGAGTCATCCTCACTTGGGTGAAAGTAAATCTTCCCAGATCGAAAGATGCCGCAAACAACTGCCTGACCATGAGCATTAAAGGGAAGATCATAACAGAGAGGTGACATATTGCAGAGAATTTAGTCATTCACTTTTTGGAAAGACTATTACATCATGGATTTGACGTCTCACATCCATATACTTCATGCCGCTTAATTCAGGAATGCTGAAAAGGTTGAAGACATTTTCTACAGGATAAAACAGTGTAAGTGAAATATCAAATTGGGTCCTTCGTCTAGAAGACTTGAAAACTCCCCAACACAACTCAGATACCACAATCATAAAGGGCACGTGTCAATCAAGCTCAAACCATAAAAACTTGATAGTATAAGAACAGTTTGCAGATGAGATGAATTACTGTGCTAACATCCACACCAAAACTCACTATGGAATAACAATCCATATGCGAAGTAGTGATTTCAGAATTTCTGGACAATGATAGACTAAGCAAGATAGCAACAAAGATCTGACCAGAACTTGCCTCCAAAAGAAAGTAGCAAGCCCAGGAAGAGAGAAAATAGAAGTTGACATGCAACCTCAACCATTATGAAACTTGTTTCATGCATATTTTGAGCTACCCTATAGGTTCAAAAGAATGACACAAATAGCGCAGCATGCCTAAACAATCTGTATAGTAGCTCAAAACAGAATTGTATTTGTAAATAAATACCGTCAAGAGGAGAGAAATACTTCGATAATTAAGCAAATGCTTGTAGATTTTAAGAAGGCCCTTTTGCCGAGAGCACTGCACAAACAATTTAGAAGAAACCATCTCCACTGGCTGCACATTTAAGCCTGTTATTGATTTCAGAAGTTCGCAGGTGGTCGAGTTAGAAGCCTACATTGACACAATATGTATGCATAAGTCCTAATGTCAATAAAATTGACAGTGTAGATGGTCGATGGTAGAACTTGCGTGTACCTCAACAATGATTGGGACAGGTGCAATTTGTCTAAGAGGCTGCAGAGCCAATAGAGAGACAAATGCATCTGTGTCCACTTCATATCTGACAAAATTTCATCACGGTGGATCTCAGATAAATGAAAAGTGGTAAGCAGCCAATTGGAATTGGTCTACACCAGCTGGGTTCAGATTAATAAACAATAATGATCAGGATTTTTCGCCATATGATTTATTGCCCATTGACAGCAAACGTCAATAGAGCTGTGAAAGAAGCCCATACAGATCAAACATAGCATTAGCCTAAAAACAAAGATTAAACATGACAGGCTGCACAGAATTATATTATCCAATTCAAACTCCTAAATAAAAAAGTTACTGCACAAAATACCCAATGCCTTTTCGGTCTTGCTATCTTATTTGGCACAAGTTGGATGACATGCAGTTCACCACCAACGCTGTGTCCCTATTAAGGTGCCAGACAAGTATCAAGATGCCTAGTTGGTTGACTGACACACAGGACAGAGGGGAGGAGAGGGAGGAAGGCGTAAAGGAATCTGTAATCTTGGATATGCAGACAATGCTTGCGGCATGCCAAAGTAAAGATGTAGCACCATATTTCTCCATTCCCCTGCTGTGTCAGCATCTAGGCCTCACCCTATGGGAGGAAAATATGGTATGCGGCAGCAACACCATCAAGATACCACTGGCAGTAATGCCATTATGGTGCCATAGGAGTGCCAAAGTGGTAGGGTCACTGTACAAATTGAGGCTGCGGATGCATGATGGATTTGTTCCTTTCGTTGAATTGTTGATTCTAGATTCAGAAAATTGAGAAGTTTATAAATACCGTTCATTCTTCGCTGGCAAAATGATTATAGACTTGGCTTTGTTTGCTGCTGCCCTCTCAAATGACTTTGACAAGCTAAGGCTACAACTGCGAGTAAAAGAGTGGAATCATCACGAGTATCCAAATATCAGACAAAATAATATTTGCAAAGATAGAAAGATTGATGCAAGATGGCATGTAATAGGAAAAACAAAATACAATAATTAAACTCTCTAACCTCTTGGCAAAGACATCAATATGGTTTAAATCTTTGGCCATGCTATCTCCAAGCTTTTCCAAATTCTTCCTCGGAAGATCTGACATAAGAAGAATTCTCTGCTTCCTTACAGTTTTGAACACAAGCTATGTTAGATTAGGTAGATATAGTGTAACTAATTCTAGTCTAGAAAAGAAAATAGGTCATCCCAAAATAGTAGACATGAAATCCTTCAGTTACCTTGCAGTAGCAGAACCTAAGCGAATCGCTGACTCATGGAACTTATTCAGTTGATTTAGTATGGACACCAGATGACTATTTACTCCACAAATTATGATATGGTCATTCTCAATAACTTGCACCTGTGCCCCTTCCCTTACCTTATACATATGGATCTGTGCACAAGGTAACTACTTGTTAAGAGATTGTAATCATATAAAAGCTCCCATTTCAGACACATCGTTTCAAAACAATAACTCACTCTGAATTGTTCCGTCATTGCGCTTAACAAACGAGAATAGAATAATATACCCCAGATAGCAAGAAAGAAGCCAATGACACGCTCAACACGTGTCTTTTGCTGTGCAAAAAAAAGATAATTAAAAAGGATTGTAGCAGAGGGAAATCACATAAATGTGTAAGCAGCCTGCTCAACAAAAAAAAAAGTAGAAACTTGCAATACCCTCTCTAGTCCCTACTTACTCTTAGATGAGTAGATGATGAACAGAGACACGCCCAAGCTTCCCAAAAACAATCTTCTAGAGACTGTTCATTCTTCCTGAATTAGAAGCCACGATATTTCATCACATTTGTATTTAAGTGTGACTGATGATAATATAGAAAATGTCAAATAAGAAAACATTAAACCTAGAAGAAGAAATAAACAAACCTGAACTTATGAAATAGTAATCCACCAACAATAACAAAGGAAAAACACGTGATGAGCAAAGTAATGATAGACCTATAAGATCAAGAGAAGAAAAAAAAAGGTTAATTTAGCACATTCAGCTATTACGTGTAGTGAAGCAGATGACGAAATTTTCAGCCTAAAGCATGACATTATCAAAAATATATATCTATCTGACGAAAGTTAGAGACATCATGGCACTTACAAGACGATGTTCCGTTCAAGTTGTGAATTGAATAGATAGTACAATCGTGAAATACTCCATCCAATATCACGCACTGGTGGAAAAGTCACATCGAGCTTGAGAGGTACAGGTTTTTTTATAGGATCAGATATGCAAGCAAAAGGCAAACATGTGATATTTTTTGACATCCATGGGAACAAATTCATCACAAACTGCATGCGACCAGAAACAGTTCTGCCCAGAGCACAGATTGCTATGACTAAAATGGTAGCCATATTGTAGTTTCCCTGCAAAATGTAAAGGACTAAAACTCAACAGACGAATAGACTATTCATTGCAAAATACATTGCTTAAAAAAGGTTTATTAAGCCATCCTATTACTTACTGCACAATCGTCAATTTCCTTGGTACTGTTAAGCCACACAAGTATAATAGGCTAATCCTGACATCTAATCTAAGGAACCTCCATACAATTTCCACGAGGGTGCAGTTAAGCTGTTAAGGATCAAGTAAACTGACAATACTTAAGAACACCTTCAATTTCTAAATACAAATCATATAGTTTTTGCCATTTTCAAGATCAAGTCATTAACCATGTCACTATAATCATTTCCTTGAACCATTTTGTTAGTTCCATCTGCTCCTTAATCCACATTTCCAGCCTTATAAAAAGGGAACCAAAGAAGTATTCCATTTGATAGAAGTAATATCATTGAAAAACCTTTTTTTTACGAAACGGGGCTTCCCCTTTTCCAATACTCGCATAACAGAAAACAAAGTTCAGAGTTTAAGATCCCTGAAAACAGCGTGACCAGAACCAGGACCTAGGAACATGATAGACCTAAGCAACATGAAGGAGGTAGCTAAGCTGGACATCCAACACACACATACGAGACATGAGACTACACCCAAAAACTAGCACATGAGGCTAGAACACCTTCAGAAACAACAGCTCATTGAAGAACCTGCAATTCACTTATCAACACATAGGTCAAACCCCAAGGGCACAGCTCAAAAATCAAGAATTCTTTCTCTGTCAATCACTAGAGAAGGACTCTGGCATTGGGCCATCAATTATTTGTCCACTAGATAAATTATTATTGTCGGGTACATTACGAAGACCATGTGCAATCACTTAGATGCTCTAAGCTCTCACAAATAGCCCAAGTTGACCAACATTTCGAGGATGTATCCCAAAGATCAGGTGCTATCTCTGTTGTTTGTTCAATTTCATTTAAATAACTCCCAATGATCACATAATAGCCATACACATTATATAACAATTTAGGAGACCACAGTAAGATGTGAACTACGACACAGTTGGGTTATCACAACAGTAAGTTATTATTCGTTAATAATATTACCTCGGCAGGAGAGCGCAATGGATTCTTTGCTACTGCAATGGTTGGGGTTTGTGCATTATTAGCAATAGTAGCAATAGCATCCCTGCCTTCTGGCCTTGCTGCCAAGGTGAACAAACCAATTCCTATTGAGGTAAATGTTAAGCAAATGAGTGCGCAGTTGAAATTGATAGGCCAGAAGGTGGCAACAGGGCAACCAATTCGAGGAACCTCGCTTGCTGGGGAGATGATTAGCGCAGCGAAACACACTCCGGCGGCCGTGATGAAGACCGAATCGCCACGGGTAGGCGTGAAACCTGGAGCCAAATTGTGCAGACGTCTCTTTGACTTTGCATTTGCTCTGCATAGTAGTCATCAAGATGCGGATGGAAGTAGGCTTGACGTACGGCTTACCTGAGAGCGCGAGGCGGCGCGGGATGGAGAGCTCGCTGGACGGAGACCGGCGGCGACGGCGACGCCGCAGCGTTAAGCGGCGACCTCATCGCCGTACCCCTCTGCTGCCTCGAGTAGTCAGACCGACTAGAGTGTGTGAGCGTCTCGGGAGTATCGGCTACACAAGGCGGAGAACGGGTTGTTAGACTGAACTAAGTCCTGGTTTTTCCCACTGACGAATGATGGGTCTTTTTTGTACATATATATTTGTATTATATTTATTTTGAGCGGAGGGAGTGAATCTCTGATCCGCGCAGAAGCCGCAAAGTACAAAACGGACTTTTGTCTTACGCACGTTTCGACTGGCCAGAAAGGCCCATGAAAACTGCACAACAGAACTTTAGCCAAACAGCCAAACAAGTACTAGTACTCAAGGCACCGAAGGCACGACAGTCCGGAATAGAATACTTCCAAGAAACAGAGCCCCGTATCGTCTAGGACAAAAACAACTTTTTTCACCATAACGGACTTGTAGTATGGCATAGTCAATAGCACAAGAAGATGTGTTCCTCCGTCCCAAAATAAATATACATCTGAATTTAGTCAAACATATATTTGACCAATAATTTTTATAAATATAACTTAATTTTAATATATATAACATATATATTATAAAAATAATTCTTATAACGAATTTGATAGTACTACTAGGTTTTTTAAAATTAACCAAATATATAAAAATCACGGACGGAGGTAGTAGTAGGTAGGATTCCAGGACAAATATAATAAGCATTCAGTCTACAAATTGGTCTACCAGGAGGAACTAGACTAGCCCCCAATTCAATTCCAACGGCACTACTACATCACATCAAAAGCACACAGCACACCGCTTCTAAAGTTATCTGAGCACACCAGACTTGGAGCATTAGCTCACCAAAGAAATGAAGCAGAACAAAATATATGTGCTGTCAAAGTAGCAGAAATGAGAAGAAATATATGATGCTAACCGCGTACTATATAGTTAGTTATCACCAGAGCTCAACCTGGATGGAGTGCAACCCAGATGAGTTCATTAGTGTTAGAATGGAGAACGCTTTGCAGGAGTTGTTGATGGGCACGTGCAGACGAAGACACCCGCTGCAGGAGTTGTTGATGGGCACGTGCAGACGAAGACACCCTCTTGCGACGGGTCGCTCAAGTGGGGCATGGCCTGATGAACCTCAGGTTATGTTAGCCAAGCCCAAGAAGAGAGCAGTATGTACAAGGATCAGGATTGCTGCAGCAGGAGTTCCTTCCACGCATTTGAGTTGTCTTTCCCTTTCCCTAACATAACCAGCCTTCGTTCCACTCTCCATGGTCATAGCCTGCAGAAGTAAGCACAATGCCTTACTGATGAGCATCAGTGAATGACTGATGCAGTACTTACTGAAGAAACATAATCAGATTTTACTACGTTTGAATCATACAATGTATACACTGTGCTACCTAGCCAGAGTGGCAAACAAGAAAACATCAGCCATAAAAAATTACCCACAAGAAAGATTAAACAAAATTTAGCCCATGCCTCAATTCATGAAATTCAGTACTAGGAAGTTTAAACTACATACTACAGGCAGAATGTTGGTGTAAAGAAATTCTATTGTATTATAATGGTTCCAGGAGAAAAGTAGGCCTGCATCATACAAGCCTCACTCCATCAGCTGGTATTGGTCAGAGTCATCAGAGAACCTTAGTAGCAATCAATATTTATATTGATAAAGATCATCAGCTGAATAGCAAACAATCCACTTGGGATGAAGCTATATAGCTGGTATTAGATACTCCTAATAGAAAAACCAGCTGCTACTAGCATATTTCAGCATACCATCAATCCTTGAGGGGCACAGCAAACAGTTCCAGATGCAACATCAGGAAACGGCATGACTCCTATCGTATGAACCTACACAATGTGCAAACTGTATGATAAGTCAGTGATGAAATGCACAACCATATAACAGCAGTGGTATGAAACCATCACACCAAACCCACAAGGTTCATCAACTAAACATTAGTTGGCAATCAACAGAATAGAAACAGAGCAATATGGCAATCAACAGAACAGAAACAGAGCAATAGGGATCGAGAAGTGTCAAATGTTACTCCATGAATAATATAATACCAGCATAGATAGTCAAAATGTACTCTGAGCATTTGATTCTAATCCCTTAGTCTTAAAATGCAAGTCATTTTAGGATTTAAATTTTATCCCACAAAGGATGTCATTCTCCATTTCCAACACAATTATCTCTCTCCTGATTAATTCTTTTCGTTTCCTGTTCTTTTTATTTTATCTCATCTTAATTCCCGTGCATTCACAACTCTTAAACGACTTACTACAGTAGTCCTGTTGGAGGGACGGAGTAGCAAACAAGTAGTGCTGCTCTTGTACAAAGTATGGACGCAATACTCAAAGCTAGAACTAAAATGTGAGGCATAGGCTACTCATTACTCAATACTCAAAGCTAGAACAAATTCGTAAACATTCTTTGTCAAGTTGCCAGCATTTCGAACATATATAATACTCAGAACCTAAAGTTCAGCCGCGAAAAATCCGGGTGCACTAGCTCCGATCAAAAAGTTCCCCAATGGAACATACGGGTAACCAACACTACAACGTACTCCTACGCAACAAGCATATTTAGCAATCTCATATTACATCAGCACCAAACAAAATCCCCTCAAAACATTGTGGCGCAGATTGTTCGATTTCAACCTCAACAGCAACATGGAATGAGCTGTAACAGAAGTTACAGAACACGGCAGCACATTCCAATCGGATGCAGCGGAACCCCCCAAATACCCTAGGCACGGACTAATTAAACCAGCCGAAAAAAAAAAGGCTCAAACGAGTAAGCACGCGACTCCGAGGCCGCATCTCAATACATTAGCGCGAACGAGTAAACCACTCACGCACCTGAGAACCGATCGCGTCCCGCGCACTTCGATCGCGGCGGCAGGCCGGAGATCACGAGGCGCCGTGGCCCTGAATCCGAGCGCCGTGGGGCGACGAAGAAGACGACGCCCGCTCTCGGATCTCGAACGACGGCGACGCGCTAGCGAGCGAGCATCCGAGCGGACAGCGACGCGGCCCCAGAACGGAGGCGAGGCGCGCACGAAACCCTAGCTGGCCCCCAGACCAGACGCGGGGGAGAGGAGAGCAGAGCAGAGCCGAAACAGAGCGGGTGACACACAAGTAATACCGCCCGCCCCCGCTCCGGATTTCCCGCGCGAGCGCGGCGCGTGTTTTGACCCTCCTGCCCCCGCCCAAAACGACGCGGCTCTCGACCTGGCGCGAGGGAAGACGGGACCCGCTGCGGGAGGGCAGGGGCGTCACTTCACAGCCGCCGTCTTCGCCAGCCGGCGACCTCGCTTCAGTTTTACGCATGTGCCCCTGCGCCCGGAAAACGATGGGGCCCGGACCCGCAGCGGCGAATGGTAAACGAGTTGCGGAAAGGACAGAACGGTAAATCGCCAGGGCCGCTGGGTCGGAGCCAGGGACGACCGACGATATCACCGGCGAGAAGTGACACTGATCTGGAGGCGGGCGCGGGGATCAAAGATGGGGGTCTTGTCACGGCGCGGCGGGGACGGAGACGTAGGGTGACTTGAGACGGGGCGTGGCGCAGCTGAGCTGCGACAGCAGGTTGACGTGTGCTGGAGGAGCTGGCAGGCAGTGGCAGCAGGAGAAGTAGTAGCAGACGCATCGTGATGGGATCGCGACGCCAGGCTCGCCATGATGCGGTTTTCGTTGCCCTTCCTGGAGAGCGCTTCGATCTGCTTTCTGGAAGCGTGCAGGATTCAGAATTGGTGATGACTTGATGATGGAAGCAGAAGATACGCACATTACCAGATAGTGCTTTCTCGGTCTCAAAATAAATATTTTTAATTTTTAAACATTTATTTTTATCATTCGTTTTATTTAAAAAATTATAAAACTATTATTTATTTTTTATGAAATAATTTATTATTAAAAGTATTCTAACCTTGTTTTGTTATTTTTTGTATTTTTACAAATTTTTTAAATAAAACGAATAGTCGAATTTCAAAAAGTCATATTCTACTCTAGGCGCAGCATTGTGTAAGCTGGACGTTCTAGTACTTCACTGGAGTACTAGTACTCCTACTTGTTTGGCTTTACATTTCAGAAGAAACAAATGGACCTAGCAATGACATGAAGAGATTCACTAGCAGAAGAGTTGGGTCTATCCTTCTCATCAGTATCACTAGCAAGACAACAAGCGCATGATGCAGTAACATCCCATACGAACAACAACAGCAGGCGAACACTGCAAGGTGCAGCGGCCATGATGAGAACACGGGAGGGCAAGCACAGCAGGGCCCATGCACTGTTGCCACCCTATCCGCCCTAGACCCAGATGATTTCAACCTACCTGTCCCCATCCACGGCGGTGTGTCTCGGCATTTAGAGTTGATTATGATCTCCAAAACTTATCTGCTTGTTTTTCTTGGATCTGAAATGAGAATCTGTCTTCGAGGCATATGATCCGGATCTGCAGGAAATGAGATGGATCATACTAGACAGCACAAGTTAGAAATAAACTGTAGTAGTTCTCGTAAGTACAATACAATGTAGCATGGCACAAGCAAAGAATGCAGGAAGTAAATTCGAAGCCATATCTTGACTCTTGTGGTTAGGGTTTTTTAAGTGAAAATTGAATTTTAGTCCAACACAACCAGACACATTGCCCGTATGGAAGTACCAGAAGTTCTTCCGAAAAAATTAGCGAAAGGTTTTCCTCATACTAAAATAAAAAGGACTAGCAGAAGGTATATGCCATAAATGGAGGACTGACCGCAGGACAAAAAGATACCAGCTTCACCAACAAGAAGTTTTTTATCTAGACTAGACAAAAGTGGTGGTACATTTGTACCACGTACTTGAATGGAATGACTATATGCCACTGGAAAACCCAAATCCAGGAAATGTCATTGGTTCATTTGGTTGTATCCATGACATGCAGGAACGGATAGAATTAAGACTTTTTCCAACCCCCCTCCCCTATTGGTTCAATGGAACTTTCAGACTCTAACTTTCACAAGGGAATTAATTTAGCCCTTGGCCACAAGAGTTGTTGGATCTTAAATCAAAATGTAGGTTATGGCACCATGTAACAGCATCAGAATGTAAAGTGTATAGAGAGCTGAATAGTGTGCTCTAACCTCACTCCTCGAACCAGAAATGGTGAGGTATTATACTCTGATAGCATCTCACACTGCCTGATGAACAGAGCTGACCTTGTTGCTTGAGTTCTCTGTGCCTGCATGTTAAATGCGATGAATGATATTTTTGTATGTTTGCAGCATGAAACTTTCTATGAATTCACTCTGCACCAGCCAACATATTTCAAACTTACTTTTTTCAAAATGTTATGCGAACTAGTTGTGTACAGTTGTTGATATAATTGCAGTGGTATCTACCTATCCCTAAGAATTGAACCATTTGATATCATCGTTGTTTGCTTGCTTTCTTGTATTCTTTTTCCTACTATTGCCATTGCCAATATCAAAAGGACGAATCCTGCAAGCAGATTGATCAACAATACTGCGTTGAAAAGAATTCGCCCTTGATCTAACAGCTGAAGATAATGCCAAGTACCACTGATACAGGCAGTCATGAGTATTATTTCTTCTGAGCAATTCCAACTTTTTAACCTGAGTTTTTGTAGCTCCACATTTCACTAGAATAACCTTGAGTGCCTTGAATGTTGCATCATTTGTTGGTATTTTTGACACCAACATCTTCTTAAATATTTTAAAAGCCTCCTCCATTCTTCCACCAGAAACATACATCTGAAGCACAGAGTTGTAGCTTAATTCTTGAGTTAAAAGTCCTAAACGTTGCATTTCTTTGCAAATCCTGTGAGCTTCATCAAAACGGCCAACTTTCTTGTATAAACACACCATCATTGCATGTGAGAATTCGTTTGCACCTCCCTCAACCTTCAAGTTCTCAAACACTTCTCGTGCTTCCTTCACTATACAATAGTCACTATAAAGATCAATCATACAATTTGATGCATAAAGGATGCCACCGGAATTCAATGATCTGAGAAGTTTATATGTTTCTCGGGCCTCTGCAAGATATCCTACCTTCGTGTATAGCTTTATCAAAGAATTGTAGATAGTGTGATTCTCAGATAAACCATATTTTTCATTAAACAAAAATATGCAGCAGCTTTGTGGACATTTCCAACCTCAGCGAATGCATCAATTACGATAGAGTATACAAAACCATCAGCACAGATCCCTGAAGCAATCATTTCATTAAATAGGCATTCAACCATGGATATATCGCCATTTTTAGCAAAGCTACTGATTACCACAGTATACGGAATACAGCCTGACAGCAATTTTGCCGTTTGCATCTTTCTCAAGTAGTAGAGAGCTTTCTTTGGCAGTTCAGCAGTTGAAAGGAGTTGAATGACAGAACTGTAAGTCAAGTAATCAGGCAAAATTCCATGCATCTCCATGCCATCAACTATCTGGCAGGCCTCATCAAGCTTCTCCACTAACCCATATGCTTTTATCATAACATTGCACACTGAAGCACTGATCATCTTCCTCTTTAGGCAGCAAATAAAAGCCTTCTCTGCAAGTACTATGTACCTTCCCTCCCCAAATGCATCAATATTTGCAGAAAAGCATTCAGAGTTCATCCGGTAATGGAACTTGTCAAACCAATGCCATGCTTTCTCAAGCAACCCAGCATTTACGTACATCCTTGTCAAAGCCGATTGTGTGTACTCATGAATTGAAAAGCCCCCGTCATCCATTTCTTTTAAAAGGGCTTCTGCTTTAGTGACCATACCCCTGATAGAGTATCCATACAAGAGTGTGCGGTAGCTTACAACATCCGGTGCTAAGTATTCTGATTTCATCTTGTGATAGTAGTGCTCTGCAGCAGTGATATCATTGTTTTCTCTGTACAATGAGATCAATATATTATAAGTTCTAGTGTCAGGAAAGCGCTGGAACTCTTCCATCTTGCTCAACAAAGAAGCTACTTGCTCCATTCTATGGTGCTTACCAAAAACATGAATCATTGTGTTGAATGTAACAACATTTGGTGCAATACCTTCTCTCAGCATTTGATCAAACGTGTCAGATACTTTCTCAAGCTGACCAGATTTTCCGTAACCATCAATCAAGTTGTTGTAGGTGTTCACGCTATAGCGAGGATGTCCTTTCATCCTCCTTGCATGGTCCAAAGACCACCTTTGGAAGAAACATTCTGCCTTTTCAAACTCTCCAGCCTTCTTATGCGCTTGCAACACAGTACTCATAGTTACCTCATCAGGAATCAAACCACGCTTGCACATGTCTCCAAGCCAAATGAAAGCTGCCCTTTCACTCCCTCCTTTGCAACACACATCAATCAGTGTACCATACGTTGAGTTATCTGGTGCCACACCATAGGAATGCATCTCATGCCACAGCGTAACAACGAGATTCCATCTCCTCGCCTGCCCAACTTCGTAGAGCACGACATTGTAGTGAATCACATTGATCTCATGACATCTCTCCCTACGAAACCAGTCAAAAATTTCTACTGCCCGTTGCCAATCTTTCTGCTCCTTGAGGATGATTGTCCTTTCCCGGTTGCTCAGTCTGTCCTTCCATGGCCAGAGCGCCTCCCCGACATCCTGGATGCACTCCAGTGCCTCTAGCATTGCCGGTAGCGACCCACCATAATGGGCCCAGTTGCTCTTCTTCTTCCTTTGGGGAGTAAACCTGTCAATCGTGCATGGAACTGCCAGTTTGTGGTGAACTTCATCAGCTCTTGCTGGTGCAGAGACCGCATTAATCTGGTAGGTGACACTTCTATCTCTGCACACCGAAGCCGTTGGATTTGACAATGGGGGAGCAGGAGCATGAAGGAAGCACTCGCAAGGGACCAGCATATCGCTCTGCCGTTATGCCCTGAAAAAGAGGAGGTACACTGACGATGTTGTTGCAGTTTTTAGGGAACGAAAAATAATCCGTAGGCATCCAACCCATCTGGAAGCTAACGGAACGAACTCCGGCTTCCTAACATCCATCCAAATTTTGAGATCATTTTTTTCGATTCAATACTAAACTTGCAAGTTGCAACTCACCGAGGTTCACCGCCGAGACGCCACGCGGGCGGTGTCGGGAAGCGAGGGACCCCGACTCCGGCCGTCCCACCACCTCCTTGGCTTGCCTACTCCAAGGTGCGCCCACCGGCCAGACACTTCTGCGGATTCTTCGAGGTACACTAGGTAACTGGGGACGGCGGCGGAGGGGAATGGCCGCTCCGCGCGGTGACGGAGTCGGAGTGTCTGAGCGGGTGAAAGTCGGTGGGCGCGGCAGTTGTACAGAGGCACCGCCGGTGTTAGCCGGAGTTAGCAGAGGACCCCATCTCCCCCTTGTGTGTCCTGTCCAGCGGCCGCGGCGAGCCCGCCATGGATGTTTCGCGAGTTTGGACAGGGGACGGCAGTGTTGGCAGAGGAAGAAGAGATAAACGCGTCGGTTGTTCGTGGGCTGGAAACGTGATATACTGGACCTCCTTGGGCTAAAAAAACATGAGAATTAGGAGGCCGCGCGCACAGCAGCCCACTTATTCTTTCCGACTTTTCTCAAAAAAAAAACTTATTCTTTCCGACGGGAACCGGACTGACTTTTCTGGTTGCAGCAGCATGATGCAGTTGAAGATGTTACGTACTCTCTTTATTTTTCTATATATTTTTTAAAAAATATCCAGTTAAAAGTAAATTTGGTACTTTTGGCTCCATAATTTCAAAGACCAATTACTGTGAGTTAAATGAGGACGCCTAAAACTTCAATACTAATTGGAGATTGTAAAATAAGTTTTTTTGCGACTGAGATTGTAAAATAAATTGAGAACTGTTTTGGATGGTGGGACATTTTCCCATTACTGCATTTTTATGTAAAATTTAATTGTTTTCTATATAAAATGATAACGTTCCAAATAATAAGTTACTATTGATTTTGGGCCAGGCAATAATAGCTCTTACACCTGCATTGGATTGAATCTTCCCTTATCTCCATCTAGTAACACACAACAACAATGCTCTCCCGTTCATTATCCATCAAGATTTACACACTGGTAACGTTATGTTACTACCGTAAGAAATGCCTGTATCAGCCGGGCAATAAGCTCGGCAGACCACACATGTGCACGCTCACACCCAATAAGCTACTACGGCCCTCTCATTGATTCGAGAACCTGGGAGGAAGTAAGTGGCAGGGGAAGAAGCAATCGAGTTAGGCTGCCGGTCCTTGCTTGGACGACGACGACGACTCCTCGACGTCGTCCTCGACGGGCACCACTTTGGGCACGTGCACCGGCAGCACGTCGAGGTCGTCCGCCCACGCGTTCCTCTCCCCGGCGGCAGCGCAGTCCATCGTCCTGAGCGCCTTCCACACAGCGCTGTTGCACTTGAACCCGGAGCCGAACGCGATCTGCCACACGCGGTCGCCCTTCTTGATCCTTCCCTTGGCCTCGCAGTAAGCGAGCTCGTACCAGAGCGAGCTGCTGGATGTGTTGCCGAACCGGTAGAGCGTCATCCTGGACGGCTCCATGTGCCAGGCGGTGAGCTTGAGGCTCTTCTCCAGCTCGTCGAGCACGCCGCGTCCGCCGGCGTGGATGCAGAAGTGGTCGAGCGCGAGCTTGAAGTCGGGCAGGTAGGGCTTGACGTTCGCGCGGAAGACGCGCTTGAGCACGACGGTGGCGAGGAAGCGGAGCTGCTCCGACACCGGCAGCACGAGCGGGCCGAGCGTGGTGATGTTGGTGCGCAGCGCCTCGCCCGCCACGGACATGAGCTCCTTGGACAGCGACACGCCCACGTGGCCCTCGCCGTCCTCCTCCTGCGCCACGCAGCCGTAGCTCTGGTCGCTGGCGCCCCGGTGCGTGCGCACCGTGTGCACCAGCTGGTACTTGGCGCGGCGCCGATCCGAGCGGCGGTTGGAGAGCAGCACGGCCGCGCCGCCCATCCGGAACAGCGTGTTGGTCACCAGCATCGGGCGGTGGTTGCCGAGGTACGCGTTCAGGGTGATGTTCTCCGTGCTCACCACCAGCGCG
Organism: Zoysia matrella; assembly: GCA_001602295.1. NCBI lineage: Eukaryota > Viridiplantae > Streptophyta > Magnoliopsida > Poales > Poaceae > Zoysia > Zoysia matrella. The sequence goes on along the minus strand of BCLG01000703.1, from coordinate 147,996 downwards.
TACGTGTCCGGGTGCACCTGCACACATCACAGCTCCACCGTTTTAGCTTAGCTGCATGCAGAGTTTCAGTATGATCCTGCCCAGAGACACTGCTATGGTGCCGAGGTAGGGTAAGGATGCAGTAATAAGCTCGGCTCGGAAACAGCCTGCTGCTACTCCTACATCCCAACTATAATTGCTACAGGACTGTTCCACCCAACCATAATAATACAATTACTTCTGAATCGCAGAGCCTCATCACTGGCCGGTGCTCCGAACTATGACCAGCCTAATCTGATCAAGACCCCGGAGACACTGCTACGTTTGTTCTGCAAAGTTAGGCTAGGGTTTGTTTTGACGCCGGATATGTGACCAGTCTTTCCCATGCTAGCAAGGCAACCTAAAACAGCAAGTAAAACGTTTGCAGCGAGTTCTGCATAGCTGAGCTCCACCACTTCAAAGCTGTAACAAACATGGGTGTGCTGGCTCGAGCTCCATTTCAACTGATCGATGCAGCGTTTAGCCTCGATATAGTAGCACATCAAGTCGATCGGTGTCAGGTGTTCCGTTTCAGCTAGCAGCTGGGACCCGTCCCTCTACGCAACGCAGGTGCAGTAGGGTCTGGGCCACAAAGTAAGAGAAGGGGATCTGTTTCGCCTCGCCGACCAACCGATCAGGGCCAGGGTCAGATCCAACGGCGCGTGTTATTCCAGGACCGTTCTTTAACAGGTAACGTGCATGGTCCTCGCTGCCGGATCAGTGTGGACTGCCTTATTAGTAGATGTCCTTGGATGGTTGGTGTGCTTCGTGTTGGGCCGGTTTCTGGTGTCAGACGATGTCAGTTAAAATTAGTACCATGGCCATGTTTCGAAAATGTTGGTACCTACAGTAGCACGGTTCGGGTAATGGACGTGGTAAGGCTATGAATGCGCCCATCCACCTTAAACGCCTCCCACCCCACACCTCTTTGCATTTTCCCGATGCTTTCATATAATATTAACGTTGTTGAAAGAAAATAAAATATTATCATACATTTTTGTAAGATATGGATATAGTACCACTTAACAATTAGATGTACTAGATTGAGCTTTGTTGAGAACAAAATGAAAAAAAAAATGTAGACTACCGCAGGCCCGTCAAAATAAAATATGTTTCCGGTATACAGATAGGGATGTACATATGTGCATTTAAGATTACTCTTTAAACCTCTTTAGTTTAAAAATGAAATAGTTTATCGAAAGTAGAAAAGGTTTTTAAACTTAGTTCATTTTTTTAAACAAAAAATGTTTTGAGGGTAACATGATGGTCTCTAATTTTCACCCCTATATACAGATGCACCCTCATTGATCTGAGACTAGAATTTGGCTTAGTTATACATAATTACCGATATACTACCGTTTCAAGATTCTAAACTGTTGAGGTGAACACACTAGCTATGATGAAGTGACGTCTGTTCTATGCATTTGACAAGAAGAAGAAAAACACATGTAAGGAAGAATATCTTAGCGTACTGTCCCCGACAAGTGTAATCCTACCTACTTGCAAATTCGGACGCTGTCAAGCATGCATGTTCTGTTCATGTTAGTTAATGGCTCGAATGTCAAGTATAGTTCTAGTCCAATGACAGTGCAACTCACTACCTTCCAACGTATATCTGGAGAGAATGTCGTATTATTTGTCCAGGACGCGACAGTCCATGCATTGACCTTAAGGACGTGCTGCTTCCTGCATGGAGAAGGCGTGATACCTGAAGCAGGTGCTTGGCGAGGTCGATGGCGATGATGCCGGCGCTGCACCCCATCCCGCTGAGGTTGTGGCTGACCACGTCGTGGCGGAGACCGTAGCGGTTGATGACGAGCGACGTGAACGACGGCGTGGGGCTGTAGAGGCTGGAGTTGACGATGACCACGCCGACGTCCGCGGCGCGCACCCCAGTCTTGGCCAGCAGCTCGTCGACCACGCCGAAGATGACGGTCTCGGACTCCTCCCTCGCCGTGCGGAGACTCATGTCGATGGGCACGGTGAGCAGCGACGCCGGGAAGTGCGTGGCCTCGCCCACGCCGGCGCGCTCCAGCATCCGCTTCTGGAAGCTGATGCTCTCCTCGTTGAACCGCCCCGCCAGCGCGAAGTGCCGGATGGACCTGGCGCGGGTGGCCTCGTGCGCGCGCCCGGGCTTGAACCCCGCCAGGTCCACCATGTACACGGGCCGCGGACGCGACGCGGCGTACGCGTACGCCGCCGCCGCCACCCCCGCGCAC